>LVLI01000327.1:0-85539 GCA_001687465.1 Halocafeteria seosinensis | reverse complement strand
ATCGATTCCCTGAGGAGGATATACCGGCACTGTACAGGAACTGCAGTTTCAGTCCTTACCATGATCAACTTTCGCATCTCTTGAACCTTAGACAGACACCACCGTTCTTCAAAATCAGGGACACCAATCGGAGTACCTAAGACCACAAAACCATCCCTCTTAACTGGTAAATTATAAGCATCCTGAGGAACTGACTCCCTCACCGGAAGCAAGAGCTCCGATTTGGAAGTGTTTACTCTTAGTCCACTAAATTCAGCCAAGTCGCTGAATCTACGGGCAAAAGCCACCAAATCTTCTGCGGGGCCTGCCGCCGACACATCATCCAAGTAAGCATTGACTTGCACAGCTGGAAACTCCTGCCCAAGCACGGAAGAGCCGCGAGAGCTAACCCCAACTTCCCTCCGCGACGAATTCATTACACAATGGGCATATCTCCGGAATTTCTACCCTAGCTAACGGGAGTCCCAAACGCAGCCTCGCCCCAATCCTCCATTGAAGATCAGAAAACTGCTTTTGCGAAGAGGTTGGCAACGCCCGCAGCCAATCTTGAGCTCCCGTTTCCTGAGCCGCCTTCCATCTGGCCTTACCATCCTCATCCCCTTTGGGGAAGCTCCAATTGAGCTCGCCCTTCACTATTTGGTCAGTGAGCCAGCTCTGCTGCTTCCGATTAGGTGCACACTCCTCCAAAGTAGACTCCTGAAGATCCACTCCTTGCGCCTGAAGATTTGAGATGAGGGAAGTACGAGTATCAGAGTCCTGTTCCACCCCTGCCTCCCATGCTGAGGCAACATACGCTGCGGTTGAGATAGTGGAGGCTTTAACCAGTCCTAATCCGCCATAGCGCAAAGGTAAATGGATCTGGTGACATCTATTCACTTTATCAGCGTCCTGAAACTCTTTCGCTCCAAGCAGCAAATGGGTAACTTCCACGACGGCATTGTCAAAGGCTACTGTGGCTCGAGTACGGTGATGAGGAGGAACCGTCCGTAAGAGGTAATTAATTGCAGGAATCACTGAGTCTCTTAGGAGAATATAACGACTTTGTACCGGCACAGATGTCTCGGTTTGGACGAGGAGGAGCTTCTTCATCTCTCGCACGTTACACCAATCACCTTCAAACTGTGGAGTGCCAACCGGAGAGCCCAGCAATTCCAACCCGTCATAAACAATACGCAAATTTCCATCATTCCGGTCTACGAGGTCTCTTTGATCCTCTGGAACCAGCAAAGCCGACTTGCACCGGTTAACTTGAAGACCACAATTCCCCGCCAACTCCTGAAATCTCTGTGCTACTGCCTCCAAGTCCGTAACTGACCCGGCCACTGTTACTTCATCGAGATAAGCGTAGAGATTAATATCTGGGAACTCCTGCAGAAGTTGCTCCAAAAGATGCTGTAGGAGCAGCAGGACAGGATATTATAGGCCTACGGGCAAATAGGGCAACAAAAAGAACAACAGCTACAACACCAGCTACAATGAGGAGTCGCGAGGAGTCGCTATCACTACCAATTCACCCCACCTAAAGCCCGTCCCTCAGAAAATAATCGAAACACTTGAGCGTCTGCGGGAGCAGCCACAGGTGAAGTCTATCTCTCGGCATCATGTTCCTCGCGAGGAAAACACGGAGGCTGACCGTCTAGTTAATGAAGCAATTGATCGGAAAGACATAATGTTCTGTAATGATTCTACTGGCGGATACTTCGCGAGGGAGTCGGACTCCCTATAAACTCCCTAGGGGAGTAATTTTAGGGACCTTTCCCTATAACCACATAACCACATGGCCGGTGGGCTATCTGTCACATTTGTGTGTGTACCGGTACCACATGAAGTGTGTATTGGTATACGTCCTACCGGAAGAATCCACGAGCAAGATGGTACTATTCTACTTACGTTTCAAGTTGCATGGTACTCACGAAATGCCGGATCATTTTGACGTTCTCTCTCATCAAGCACAGGCTTAGCCGAGACATCACCAGCTTCCTGTAGTTTCGTTGGTCCCACGCTCCTTTCAGTGTCCCCGGGAATCTCTGTGCCAGACGCTTTTGCCCATAGGCCTATAATATACTGTCCTGCTGCAGACGCTTGAGGAAGCGATACGCATCGTTTCGACGCATTTATTGTATATTCATGTGGCCGAATCCTCCAGTGGCTTCCATCGCGAAAGGGATGAGCTCCCTATCATGTCGGCGTAGGTGGGAGTATCATCCACCCGATGTCCAGAAAGCACGCTGTGCACGGACTGGTGCATTATTGCTGTCGATCTGCAAGACGCCGCAGCGCTTGTGGCTATCTCAAGTGCGGAATGACAGTGTTCGGATACAGCTGAGTAGTTTTTCAGCGAGTTCGTCTTTTCGAACGTGAAAAATGCTGCTATGGCCCGCGCATTTCCTATTTCTACCGCCATATCCTAAGGTTCAAGCTCATCCTCTCGGGTAGCCACAAAAGTTAAGTCCAAATGCTCTTTTCCTTGGTATGATGTATTTTCAATTCGGTCCTTCTGACTTTTCCCGTGTACGATTGCGCAAGGAACGATCCGTAGCCAGGCAACTGGGACACGAGTGGCTCTGTATGCCCCATAATATAAGTGGGATCGCTTCTATACCCTTTGTTTGATGGACGTGCCTCCTTGCCATACTCGGCTATATCCGTTACGGCTAGTGTCTTATATCGCCCGTTTGTCACCCCTTCGCTGCTTCAGGTGGTGCAAAACATTCATCAACTTTTCAATTTGATTGTTGAGCTTCTTCTTCTTGAATAAACTCAACATAGGGTAGAAACTCTTAACTATATTCACATCTGCCACACGACATGTTTTTCCTGTTTTGGGATTCCTCAATACTTCCTGGAAGTGCCTCTTGATAACGTTACCGTTGACATCTACGGTACTCCAGGGCACACACTGGGAAGTGTAAGCCGTGAAATGGTGAGCATCTAGGGTATCCTCTTTTACCTGTCTGTCGCTGGAAGTGTCGGAGCCACGCTACCGCTACCAGTATCGCAACACTTATCCCGGCCGGTGGGCTATCTGTCACATTTGTGTGTGTGTCTTATCAGTAGATCCAGGCATCAATATAGTATTGCCACGTTATCTTCTTAACTGTGCACTCGGGAGGCAGCAAGAGCAAAGAACAGATTGCGTTCGAGAGCGTAACTGCGCTTCCTGTCTCGTTTGATCACTCGCTGTGGGCTTTGCGTTTTCGTTGATTGGGTTCGAGAACGAGATGACGGAGGTGTATTCTTCCTAGTCAGAGTTACCTCCTGGATGTCGTAGGACTGGATTCCATATTAGGAGATACCTGCCTTTTATATTGCGAAGATCCGACTTATAACGCTTACGATGAAAAGAACATAGTGATAGTGGTACAAGTTGTACAACTTGTAGATGTTGTGGGTACAGTCCGATCGAGCTTCTTCTCGGTTCACTCCGTGTACAGTTGCACACAACTTACCGGCCCTTCAGCACCTCTCGATTGCATTTGCTGTGGACTGATATAGTACAATGCATCCCTACTTTTTACTTTTGTTTGCCTCAACGGAACGACAGCACGGTGTCAGATACGGTGTCAGTAACCCACGGTACATCTGCTGCACATTTTCTCTCGGGCACACTCTGTGAAGTTCGATGAACTTGCTGTCGAATCGGCGATAGATTATTGAATAAACACCCTCAAATTTGTGGCTGATCTAAAAGTTTGACTGTCTGAAGGAGATGTTGAAGCGCCTGAAGGAGATTATTTCGTTTACGTCCCTATGATACCCTGACGATCGAGGCACCGCGCTGTAGACTAGCGTGGCAGCTTTCCCCAGGAAGATGCTGGATGATGTTGTTATCAACGCCATTGCAGGGGGTCTTTCTGGGGTCACTGTAGACTTCATATTATTTCCCTTGGACACCGTCAAAACGAGACTACAAAGCCGAAAGTTACCGGGGCTGACGGAAAAAGCAAATGTTGAACACCCGCCGAGACTATCAAACACAGCCAAAATGGCTGGGCAGGCGCTGCGAGCGAAGGGTTTCTATCAAGGTTAGACACTATATCTTTAGAATCTCGGTTATGCTATTTGCGTACGTGTGGCTGTTCTCCCTGTGATCACAGGGCTTTTCTCCGCCATGCTGGGTTCATTCCCAGCAGCAGCTACGTTCTGGACGACGTATGAAGGAACGAAGCGAGTCCTCGAGGCACAGATCTCTCCTGAGGCGACGATACTTCTCCCGTTGGTACACATGACAGCCGCATCAGTGGCAGAAATTGCGGTGTGCGCCGTAAGAAATCCTTTCGAGGTTGTGAAGCAGCAAATGCAAGCAGGGCACCATCAAAGCACAGCCGCTGCTGTAAGGGACATCATTAAAACTGATGGATTCAGAGGGCTCTTTGCTGGTTATTGGAGCACCGTATTGAGAGAGATTCCATTCGATGCTGTCGAGTTCGCATTATACGAGTTTCTCAAGAGGAGGCTAATTCAGTATCGACGTATGTCATTCATAGAGCATAGTGGTTTATTTACCGAAAGGGATTTAGATTTCTCTCTTTTCTCTTCAGGGAAGGATGATCTGGTGTTATGGGAAAATTGTATATTAGGATCGACAGCTGGTGCCATCGCTGCAGGACTCACGACCCCACTTGACGTTATAAAAACTAGGTTGATGACTCAAACGAAGTATGCACAAGAACATCGGTACTCCGGAATTAGACATGCTCTCCGTCGTATCGTCACAGAAGAAGGTGTGAGAACGTTGTTCTCTGGGGCTGAGCAACGAATTCTTTGGATCGGTCTTGGGGGTACCATATTTTTTGGGACATACGAGGAAGCCAAACGAAGGCTGTATCCGAGGCTTCGGGGGACCAAGATTACCCAGGACGGATACGAATATTAGCATAAGCCCATACATTGGTATAGCGCTTGGTGCACGCACTCGGACAGTCTTCCGTGGGTGAACTGGACCCATCCCGGCTGTCTCACTCTTGTGAAATGCCTAAACCTTTGTAGATGCGGCACACAGGATAGTACGAGTTGCCCCGCGATAGAGCAATAAAGTTACGGAACAGTATAGCATTAAGGCCCAGTGGAGCAGTTCTATGGACGACCCTTGTGAATTGTGTTAGATGTCAGCGTCCAATGGATCTAAGGGTAGGAATAAATAGCAAAACAAAAGAAGGTACAAGGTTAATCCGTGTACCATTGATTATGTATGTGCACCACAGTGTGACACACACACACTGGTGTGAAATCCGGTTGAAGTTCACAAGCCAACCTGGTCCACTTCCCCTCACTGACCGCCTGAGAAAGGTAATCTGTAGGCAGACTGTAGCGTTATTGGCAGTCGACCCAAGGCACATCATTGTGAAGTAGATCATCTATGTTCTTCAGTGTTTTGTTTGTGTTTCCAGAAAACCTAGCGAACAATGGCAGCCACGTTGCCCGAGACGGATATGAACAAGACTCGCCAAAGGAATGAGCCTAGCAGCCTTTCGGGGGGAGCCTTCGAATTGCAGCAAGTACGCGATGATGGGAAGAACCAGTTGCTGGAAATACTCTCCAAAGTAAGTATAAACGAGAGGTTTATGCAGACAAACCGGTAAGCACAACATTGCTGGCGCTTGCAGCTTCCTGGCCCAATGACTCTAATGTTGGATCCTAAGCTAATTCAACTGCTTCCTTTATTGTTTCGGGAAGGAATTGGTGGAATCAAGGTGCGAATATTGGTTAATTAGTGTTCTTTCTCATGTGACCTTGCTGCTTCACTCGAGACTACCGTAACGGTGGAGTTGCAGAAGCAAGAGCAAAGTGTAGAGCGACTCTGTGATGCTGTAAGATCAGAGACGATGGGAGTAACGACTACCCATGTTACATACTTGCTGCAAAACACCTACCAAAATGCGAGGCATTTGTGTCAGCATTTGCGAGAATTCAAACAGCATTCGCCGGATAAGAACATCCATCTCATCCTCGTTCCAGACCGGGACTTCGTCTTTGATAAGATTCTGCAAGATGCGAACGTCTACGCTTCACTGTATTCGATTTCGCCGTGCTCCCTTAACATGTTGCCCCTTGATGATGATTTGATCTCAATGGAGGACACTCGTCTCTTCCGTCAAGTATATGTAGAGGGAGATACAGGGCCGTTACTACATGTGGCTAATTGTTTGCATAATTTTGAGTTGCTGTATGGCAAGCCGCAAAAAGTACTCTCTAAGGGTGATAACGCTGCTGTGGTTTTCGATCTACTTCAAAACATTAGACAGGAGTCGACTCGAGCTAACACAAATGAAGAAAGTGAAGTGGACGGAATGGTGATTATAGATAGGACTGTGGATTTCGTTACCTCTCTACTTACTCCATTGACTTTCGAGGGACAGATTGATGAAAAATTCGAAATCCAACATGGTTTCATAACAGTTGATGAGTTGTTCGTTCAGCCTGATCTCACAAAAGAGTTCTCAGATCGGAAGCAGTACGACCCCCCGTCTCATCCTACCGGAAACCTCGTAAAAATGTATCTCAACACGGATGACAGTGTCTATGAAAAGCTCAGGGATAGGCATTTCAGCGCCATTAAGCCGATACTAAATGAGCATATTGCGGAGATTAAAGAAGTGCACCAGCTTCATGCTGGAAGAAGTACTTCTGCTATTCCAGAAGTCTCTAAGCGACTCCCGTCTGTTATGCGTACGCAGACCAGCGTCCAGCAATACCTGATATTCGAAGACTTTTTTCATAAGCACTCAGATATCATATTACAATGGTGGCAAACAGAGCATGGTACGGTTGCCTTCAAAGTGCCTTCATGCGTGCTAGTTCGCTAACCCTATTATGCGTTGCTGCAGGTATCATCGACGAAGAGAAGATGGAGAAAACCGTCGGAATGTTACTTGCGAAGAAATATCCCATGTTGGACATTCTACGATTAATAGCTCTCATGTCACAGTGTACGAATAATGGCTTCCGGAGGAAGGATTTAGAGAGTTGGAGGGCTGATTTTATACGGACTTATGGTTTGGGTCATTTGCAAACTTGGGTGAACATGGAAACATCTGGTCTGATAAAAGTGGATGATTCCATTGGCTTTGGGCGCCATGCAATTGCCAATGCCAAAGCACAGGAGGAAACAACGGAAGAGGAGAAGAAAACGTCGTCCAATTTTTTTGAATGGTCAGCTTCGAAAAACTATGATAGCTGGGCGGAAATAAAAAAGCAGTTTAATCTTGTTGACGAGTCTGGAGATTGGACAGATCCTACAGACTTTACATACGTCACATCTAGGTATGCTCCTTTATCCGTGCGTATTGTGGAAAGTGTGACGAAGGATTTTCGCCAACGGATGAAGGTACTCGAACAGATGCCGGGTGCTGTTCGAAAGTACGGCTTTGAGAAAGATGGGACCATGAAGAATGCTGGAACAAGCGGTAGAAAACGATACGTGGTTTGTTTCCTCGGAGGAATCACATACGCAGAAATATCTGCTTTGAGATGGTTGGCAAACACAGGTGAGTTGACTACGTGCTTGTTTTTATTTTCTGGCTTGCCCCATCATCTTTACGCTCAACGTACAGGGGATACCGATTTCACCATATTCTGCACACATGTGTGTAACGGGGAAAGAACTATTCGCTCTGTTGCCAATCCACCGTCCGACGATGCTGACTCCTATTTGACTTACGCTCAACGCCATGCGAGGAAAACAATGGAAGAAGCTGAGAGTGCTTCTCAATGAAGAACAAGCGCGGCAGCATTGCAACATTAGTGCCATTTATATTGTTTATCTGTTTGAAAGCTGGGATTCATTATAAGAGTTACTCGTCTAAATTCCAGAGTCAGGTATATCCATTACCCGTAAGTTGCTGCGGCGAGCGGTCGACGCGCTGGTATCCAGGTGGTTGCCTTCCTCCCTTGGAGGGGCTAAAATGGGTATGACCCTCGTGGTACTCGTCCTCAACAGCTTGGGTAGGGTAGTTTGTGTCTTGCAAACCGGCTTCATGGCGAAGCGCGTCCGTCAATTGCTCTACCTGAGTTGCTAATTGTTCGTTCACCTTTAGGAGATGCCGGTTTTCAGCCATCAACGCGACAGTAACGTATCTATCCGGTATATACCGATCACCATAAGCACGTTCAATGACAACATGGGGAAGACACACCCAAAATCCCAGGTTATGCAGCTGTTTGCACAATTTGTCAACACTGTCCTCATCCTTCCCAAACTCTCGAAGCAGGATCTCCAGATGATTGTACAAAGATTCGCAATAGCGCATATCTTCCATTCTCCCTGGCGCACTTACAACTTCAATAAATTCATCAACCCCCAGTCCAACATTTTCTTCTTTGATATGTGCTTCCAAGTACGACAGGATTGCGTCTTCAAGTACCTTCTTATCAGAAGCCATTTCCTTGGCCGTTCGGACAATGCAAGCGAAACAGTCAGCAGGGATAGGGTAGAGCTCTGGGATCGGTTCAAACATGGACGCGATAGCTTGAATGCAATGTCCTACAACTCCACTTAACATCTCTTCCGTCATGTGAGCTGCGCATTAGGGACAAGTCTACAAACGATGGTCTCGTCGTCTCTAAATTCATAAAATCATACCTATTCCTGTTGCCACCTTCAAAACCCTGGCGGCCTTGACAATGTCACGTAGCACGACTTCATCCATAAAACTAGCAGTACTTTTTTCTAGGTCTGGAATCCTCAAAAAACGGGAGCCGCAGTATATGTATGCAATGTCGTCTGTTGTTAGTTCAATATCGATCCCATAGCAGTACCTGTTGTGGAAGGAGAGCTTAGCCGATAGCATTGCAATACTGTTCAAAATGGCGATAAGAAGACATACTTGGCTACCGTTTCGAACGTGCGGGGGCCTCCCGGAAACTCAGTAATCTTCAGCTCGAGAGGGGATGCGCCATCAGTTTGTTCGGGTATGTGTTCTGTGCTTGTAACATGAAATCAAGACACTGGAGACACACGATCCATGCTGGTGCACTAAGGGATGCACTCACTTACCATCAAAGTATAAAGATTTACTGATCAACGGAAACTTGTGGAGAAAAAACGTTTCCTCTTGGAATTGGTCCTCATCTCCCCCAGATACTGTCACCACAATATCGCTATGCTTCTTCTTATTGAAAATATGGGCCATTTCTCCTTCACTCGCTGCACTACCACTGTGAATAAAGCTATTCAAGCTTATAACTCTTTCCTAGGTACGCGAGGGAGATGCTCCGACGAGTTTACACCGCCGTGCGTGTATCCGCGAGGGTTTGATTGGAGCAAGAAAGCAAATTTGTTTCCCCTATTGGAGAGTCTTAGAGTAAATTATCTTTCTGGATGGCTTATGCAACCTTCTTGCACTGGAATCCCTTCTGTAAGCGGAGTCCTACACAACACAACAACGTATAATGCCATTGCTCCAATCAACGGTGGCGCAAGAAAGGCGCGTCCTGAGTGAAACAAAAGTTTGATACGTTGAAGTTTGCGACCAAACTCGACCAGCTCCAAGGGACTGACACACAAGGACTGTATTTACGCTACAAGACGTACAGGCACGGAATACAATGAGCTTGTTCTCTTTAGATGTAACATGTATGGCTATACGTCGATGCAGAGCTCCCTTGGACTACTCTGGACCAATATGAGTGGGCAAAAACGAAGTGTCTCTGACCGTGTCAAAGTGTTAGCCGAAGCAGCATCACACTACAATGAAGCTCCTGAAGTAGGTTATCGGATTACTGGTTCCCTGGCTCGGTGGATGCATTTACGGTTTATTTTTGGATGCAGGACTTCCATCGTCCATCGGAGGACGTATACAATAACCTGAAAAGGGTTTTGAAGGTGGCGTTTGATGCGAGTATGTTACTGGGTTGTGGGAGACTGACTGACGGACCATCCCTAAAACTGTATTACGCTTCCAAGTGCAGATGTTAAAGCGAACCCAAAATTGAGTTCGTTAGCCCAATTATATATTGAGGGATTTGACACAGAACAAATATGGGAGGAAATCAATTTGCAGGTAGGTAATGCGAATGTCTAATTATCCAAACGGGATCCCAGTATTTCTGCTTACAGAACGAATCAATCTTACCAAAACTTGAGAAGAGGCTCCAAAAACTTATCAAGAATCAGAAAAGGTTATCGCTAGGAGCCAAAAGTACCACAGTTGCCGAATCGGATTCCACCTATCAGCAAGCGAAGAGTGAGTCTCCTCATCATCACAGCACCAGCGAGGAAGAGAACGAAGAGGATAGCATATCGTCGGATGATACCGAAACAGAACAGATATCGGAATCGAAGCAAGGGAGTAATCGGGAAAGAGAGGAGGAGGAATCCGGAGGTACGCATGCATCTCGCACAAAATATGAGTCGACTGAAGTCGACGATGAATTCTTTTCCTTGAATCAAATGGAGGATTTTGTGAGACAACAAGAAGAGCTATACGAAAACGAAAGAAACAATGAAAGCCAAAATGTGGGAGAGGAGGACGAGATGGAGGAACCGGATTATGACTTGTTTGCCCCCAATGCTGGACTGCAAGACTCAGACATTGGGTCGGAAGAAGAGAATAACTTCTTCAGGCCACCTGAAAGCTCTGCTGCAATAGGTTCTGGAGTCAAAGGTGTTGACGAAGATGAAGAAAATGATATGTCGGATGACCAAGATCATCGTAATGAACATGAAGATGCGGAACATTGTCAGACCTCAGACGACGATAGTGCGAACGAAGAAGATTTATCAGTGAACCGAGCGACTAGTGATGCACATCAAAAGACCCCTCTAAATGAACAGTTGGAACAGCGTAGACGCGAAATCTCTCAACTCGAAGAAGAAGTTATGGGGGAAAAACATTGGAGTCTGAAAGGGGAAGCAACATCAAATGAACGACCAGAAAATAGTCTACTTGAGGCAACTGTTGAATACGATCAAGTTTCGAAACCGGCGCCCATAGTGACTTCTGAGAAAACATCGTCCCTTGAAGAAACAATAAAGCAGCGTATACGCGATGAAGCATACGATGATGTGGAACGAAAACTAGCACCCACCGAAACAAAACAGTTGGAAGCCAAAGAAGAAGAACAAAATCAACCAACCAACCTTAGTGCTGAAAAGAGTAAAGCAGGATTGGGGGAAGTATACGAATCAGAGTATTTACAGAGGGCTATGGGGGCATCTTCCGAAAATGAGAAGAAGCAAGAACGAGTGGAAGAGGAAGTGAAGACCCTGTTTGATGATTTACGGCGACAGTTAGATTCGTTGTCCAATTTCCACTATACGCCTAAGCCTTCAGTTAAAGAGATGGATGTAGAAACTAAGCCCAACGTACCGGCTTTGAGTATGGAGGAAGTTCTACCGATGGCGGTGTCTGAGTCTGAGCAAAAGGCCCCTGAGGAGGTTCACCAACCGGTTAGAGGCAAAGGAGGAAGTCTTCGGAGCAAGACAGAAATGGATCCCCAGGAGAAGACTGCAAGCCGACGCTCGTCGAAGGCACAGAAAAGGAAGCGAAAGCGCCAGCGAGAACATGAACAAAAATTGTTGGCCCAAACAGACCCGGATATGGCTTCCAGACAGGATAAAGACAAGATGGCAAAAGAGCTCAGTGCCTCTAACAAAGTCATCCAAGGTACGCACTCAGAGGGAGGTCCTTCAAGCTATACGAAGTCAAATCAGTTCTTCAGCGACCTTCAAACATCTGTAAGAAATCAGTTGAAGGACGGTTCCTCCTTGGCCTCAGCTGAACATCAGCCTCCAGCTACCAAGAAGCGGAAAGGCAAGAACAGGAAATCTTCTGCGAACTCCGCTGCTACATCTTTGAAACTATAGATGCGTGCTGTAACATACGACCACCAATGAATACTTACAGTACCACCGAAGATCTGATAAAGATTTATTAAAGGTATACCGTATTCTTACCACCGGATTACCCTTGGCTGACGTTGTTCAACCGGTTCGTCCGACGGACTCCGTCGCAAGACGGGTATTTTCCGCTCCTGAATCTTAGCAATAATATGAGTATCAATGGGGCTAAACAATACAGTATACCAGAATTAACGTGTTGTTAACGTGTTCCAGGTTGCTATATTTCGTATTACAGACGGACGTCGTCTTTGTGCTCGCATACTGCTACTTTCCCACTTCAAGGTTGTGCAATACAATGCGGTCCTTCCCCGCTTGGGCTGCGCTGCTCGGCCTCGCTGCTCTTATGAGCTTCGTTCCAAGAGCCAATGCTGTTGTCGGAGTAGATGTCAGGTAGGCAACGGCCCGGTTATTCGTCTTAATGCTCTTCTACCACTTGATCCCGGTATTTCGTTTGGCGCTGCAGCACGGACACCTACGAGAACGCATTCAAGTGTATGAAAGGAGATGGCGTCTCCTTTGCAATCCCACGATGCTACAGGTCTATCAATAGTCCTGACCCTGCTTGTCCTCATACCATCTACAATGGTACGTACAGTAACGAAAAATTTGCTAGCAGAGCGTATGACATGCATTACACTGTAACTATGCTGTTGCAGCCTGGGATGGTGGAATGTCGGTATGTTTCCTTAAGACTATCCAATGGCAATAACATTCAGTATTTTAGTCTGCATATCACATTTCCTTCCCTTTCATTTTCAGC
Source organism: Halocafeteria seosinensis (assembly GCA_001687465.1). Classification (NCBI taxonomy): domain Eukaryota; class Bigyra; order Bicosoecida; genus Halocafeteria; species Halocafeteria seosinensis. The sequence continues at coordinate 72,937 of LVLI01000327.1, read as the reverse complement.
ATGTCGATATTTACATGTTCCCCGCACCGAAAGCAGGCAACCCGGAAGGGCAAGTCAACTCAATGTTGAAAAACTTGGCTGACTATGGGATTTCTAATAAGAATTCTCCTCCCAAGACCTATGGTGTAAGTTTCGAAAACATCATGAATTCATCGCTTAAGGAGGTGAATCGGGTATGAATGATGCGATATTGGCGTGTCAACTTGTTTGGTGCAGATGGTATGGCTGGATATCGAAGGGCCCCACTACTGGTCTGGCTCAGTGACAGACAACCGCAATTTCTTCAACGGACTGGTATCCGAGTTGGAGAAACATGGCCAAGTGATTGGGGTATACACCTCAGAATCTCAGTGGATCCCCATCATGGGTGATTGGAGTGGCGGATCCAGGTTTCCGCTATGGTATGCGCACTATGACGGCGAGAAAAGTTTCAGTGACTTCAGAGCGTTCGGAGGTTGGTCGAAGCCTAATATGAAACAGTATGCCGGATCAACGACTTTATGTTCATCGGGAGTCGATCTAACATGGTATCCATAGATCACACTTCGAAGCAAAGATGCGGAAATCCCCTGATTCTCCCGTGTGTTTCCGAGGAAGAATAGGTACACTCAATGCTAACACAATGTCTTGAAAAACTTGCATCGTAATCGTAACCCCATTGCACACTTACGCATTAACCTTCTCCCCAACAATTGGCAAACTGTGTAGCTCCAAAGAATGAAGAGCTTCACTCCATTGGACAATCTCAGTGTTGTGTTCCTGCTTGGTGTGCTTTTTAGCACCGCGCAGGCTACGACCGGAGTAGACATGAGGTAACCAAGCAATCCATTGGGCAAATTTATACAGATGGGTGATGCTTTCATCTCTTTTTCTGTGTTTCTATTTTATGCGCATGCTCTGGCAAAACTCAGCTCCGATGTCTACGTTAAGGTGAGATTCTTACATACAATCACGTTTTGATGGTACTTGTTTGTTCTTAACGATGTATATTTACTTTCGTACCACGTGGTACAGAGCTTTAAGTGTTTGAAAGGAAAGGGGGTGGACTTCGCAACTCCACGGTGCTATCGCTCCACCAATTCCCCAGACCCGAATTGCCCTCACACCATCTACAATGGTTAGTCCAATCGACGCAAAATGGCAAATAGTCTATAATTCAAGTAACCTTTTCTTCTTGTTTGAATTTTTTTACACGCATAAACTACAGCCTGGGATGGAGGGATGTCTGTAAGTCAATTCATGAGAAAGCAGCAAACCGAAGCGGCGACTTGATTGTTTCCCCATTTTTGAGACCATGCAGCATGTGGACATCTACATGTTTCCATCTCCCAAGTCTGGCAATCCTGAAGGCCAGGTGAAGTCAATGTTGAAGAACCTTGCCAACTATGGGATATCAAACAAGAACTCACCACCGAAGACATATGGAGTAAGTGTGCTCGTTGATGCGGTCGCTATCCACCAACTTGCTTTAAGCATCATCCCGATATGCAGATGGTTTGGCTGGACATCGAAGGATCCCAGTACTGGTCGAGTTCCAAATCGGCCAATCGAAACTTTTTCAATGGCCTCGTCTCGGAATTGAAAAATCAGGGCCAGACAATTGGCGTTTATACCTCCAAGTCTCAATGGGAGCCCATTATGGGTGACTGGGACGGTGGAAGCCACTACCCCTTGTGGTATGCACATTACGATGGAGAGAAGAGTTTCGGCGACTTCACTCCATTTGGAGGCTGGTCGAGTCCCAATATCAAGCAATACAGAGGAGATGCCACCATATGCTCGAGTGGCGTCGACCTCAACTGGTACCCATGAATGTTTTTTCTTTCATTGCGTTAGTACTAAACCTCCCCGTATAGTGAATTCACACTCACGCTGTTGTTTCTCTCCCATTCGTTCTGAATATGGCTTTATCAGCTTTGCTTGGAATCGATTGTTTTCGTTCGCCATTGGATGCTCGTGTCTTTGTAGAAGTATCCTGTGTGTTACACTATTCTCGGCCCATTCCTGTGGCAAGTACTCTTCTAAGCGCTTGGCGTTGGTGGCACTCGATCGACCATGGTCCATCACTGCGGAATTTACTGCCTTTTGAGCTACAGCAAACGTATCTCGCGTTCCGCTCATACCAGTATCGCTGTGCTTCCCGTACCTGTAAAAAAGAGAGTTCTTAGCGTACAGAATGCTCATGCCACATGCGGCAGATAGTTTGGAAAGTAGCTGCGTGAAAGCTCTCCACAAGTTCTGTCCCCCGAAAGGTTGCGAAGCCTTATCTTGTAATACAGTTGTGGCTATGTCATCAATGAGTATGGCCCCTATTTGGGAGAGGGCAGGTTTACAGTCTGTGCCAGGTTCGTCGGAGCTTAAGCTTAGCAGCTCGGCTGCCAGCTCAGTTGTAGAGTGTGCGCGCATGATATGAAGACGCCGCATTGACTCTTTAATATGATTTTCAATGAATTGGTTATATTCCTCAATATTTTCATCGGTTTTTAGCTTTCGCATATTCACGATTCTCCTGCCCATTATCTCAGTAAGGAAGAGAGGTTCGAGGGTGCATCCTGCAAGATATCGTTCGTGTGCACGAGTCGGATAGAAAAGATGCTACATCATTCACAACACACCCATATCGGCAAATATAACTGGGGTACCAAGTCCCCCAAACTGCTTTGGCAGAATAAAGTCTATCGCGTAGTTATATAACACCTGGGATGCAATTTACAAACATAGTAGAGGCCGTCAACGATTTGACACCCTAAGCTCCCTATGTACCATCGACTTTCCACTGGCGTTGTCTCCTAGAATTTCCAGGATGGTTTCTCTCGGTAGTCCTACTCGATGTGGTTCATGCTGCTACAAACATAGCACGAAGTGTGACATTGGTTTAAATTCAAATTCGCTCAGGAAGAGCCTTACGTACTTTGTCCAGAATATCCAAGCCACAGCAAGTTCCCCGTGAAGAAATTCTGGTAAAGGCATCTAATGCACTCTCAGAGACGCCACACGGCAAACTCTGTTCATGCAGAGTATTCACGGAGGTACTTTCGCTTCCTCGGGCTGCACTGGGTTGCCAGCGCGGAGCTAGCATGGTGCTAGCAATTTACGGCGTCTCTTTCTTCTGCTTCACGCTTTTATCATCGCCCCAGCATCTCTTGCCCGGTTCCACTGTAAATATTCAGAATGGATCAAGGCACATTGCATTCATAGAGCCCATGGTCCATAACGACCCACGATCTGCTGTCAAGCGGCCAATCATTAGTTTCAGCTGTGAAGGAGGACCTTAGGAGGTGAAAACTTCAACCACGGTGTCAGATGTCATTGAGGTCGAGTCTGTCTGTGGTTGTGCCAGTGATTGTCGGTCTTACTCGATGTAAATAAAAAAATAAAAGTAACTGAGAGGTTTCTGTGCAGACCTGAAGGCGAATAAACGTTGGAAAAGTATGACAACACCAGCAGCCACTCTAAGCAGCGGCGACAACAAGCCGCTGAAATTCAGAGGCTGCGCAGACTTTCGACAACGAGTGGCGTTCGCTGTTCTTAGCGGAAGAAAACTACAAATCGATGAGATACGTGATCAGGAGGAAGAGCCAGGTCTACGAGGTACGTGCTCTTGGCTGAAGTTCGAGATCCCCTCCGCCTTCAGTTTCGATGTTCATGTCGGCAGAGCACGAAGCATCCTTTCTCCGACTTATCGACACGATCACAAACGGCACTCAGATAGATATCAATGAAACAGGAACTCGAATACGGATGAAGCCGGGTATAATATCTGGTGGAAACTTTGAACATAATTGTGGGAATGTCAGGTCCATTGGCTACTTTATTGAAGGCATTATTCATCTTCTCCCCTTTGCTAAGAAAGCGGTCAAAGCTAATTTATACGGCATCACCAACGATAGTTTTGACTTAAGCGTCGATACTCTTCGTAATGTGACTATCCCAAACATACGCATGTTTGGATTAGAGGGAGCTTCTCTTGTAATAAAAAAACGTGGGGCACCTCCTCGAGGAGGAGGACATGTAGTCTTTAGCTGTCCAATAGTTCGTCAACTGAGTAGTATTGACTACTGTGAGGAGGGCTTCATTAAGCGGATCAGGGGAGTAGCTTACAGCACAAAGGTCTCGCCGCAGATATCAAACCGAATAGTTGACTCTGCTCGAGGATTACTGAATAGATTCTTGCCTGATGTTTATATTTTTACAGATAGTAACAAGGGTGAAGAATCAGGGCGCAGTCCTGGGTTCGGATGCTGCTTATATGCAGAATCTACAAGTGGGTGTATAACATCTGTTGAATACTTCGCCGAACCGTCGCAGCGCGTAGAAGGTTCTACATACGTGTCTCAAACGGGACGAGCTGAAACACCTGAGGACATAGGTCACTGGGCGTCGAAGCTGTTGCTGGAGCAAATTAGTGGTGGTGGTTGCATTGATTCATGTCATGCTTCAGTCATGGTTATATTTATGGCGTTAAGTCCTGAGGATGTTTCCAGAGTTCGCTTAAACGCCAATGTGGCCAAACGGCTATTTGCAACTTTGCAATTACTTCGTGAATTTTTTGGAGTGATATTTCGACTAAAAGTTCAAGAAAAAACAGATGTTACTGCATCAAGTCAAGGTGGAGGCTCATCAGAATCGATAATAGCGTCTTGCGTAGGGGCAGGCTTCAAAAACTACGCCAAAAAAGTGACATAAAAGGCATGTCAGCAACGACCACATTGTGTGAACGCCCGCGTGTGTCGCTATGAAACCGCTTGCGACCTTATTGGCGCCTAGACAGTTGATATCGGAGTGCGTTTGCGTACCACTGAATCTCTTCAGGCCATGACTGGTCAGGATCTTCATTTTGGCGCACTCTAGAATCAACCTCTTCTTTGGAGGGAATACGTCCAGCTTCAACGTCTTCTTGACTGAAGAGATCATTCCATACGACGACACTATCGTCATCGACTGAAGCTGCAGGGTCGATGATCCAGCGAGCAGCTGACCCTTCCTGGGCGCTGCCCTCAATTAAACTCCCGGGCTTTACCTCTAGCGATCCGTCCTCACGACTATCTGCTCTAAAAATTCCTAGTTCTTCCGCTTGATTCAAAAGTGACGGGTTGTCCAAGAGACACCTCATATGTAAAGTTATATTCGAAGTCATGTCATCGTCCTCCAACAAAGGCTGATCACCTTGAAGAAGCTCCATTCCTAGCAGATGGCCTTCGTGGGTTCTGTAGTTACCCTTCTTACTTTCCAAAAATTCCAGTTCCTGCTGACTGCTGTCTGGGGCATTCCGCCAACCTATCGCTGCCTCATTCTGTTCTTCGACCAGACGCTGCCCGGCTTGGGAATCGACTTCCATAACCTCTTCTATAAACTTCTTGTCATACTGGGTGTCTTGAGTATGTTCAGTAACGTTAGAACTGAAAGAATCATAGTAGGAGCGAAGGGACCATCGAAGTGCCTCTTTATCCGAGCGATTCACCGCATCAATTAGCTTGGCAATGTTACGTTGATGACTCTCTAGAACGCTGATGGGGATCTTGTCTAACGATGCGGGATCAATGACGGCCGGTTGATTCTCGTCCTCATGTGTAGATTCCCGCGCTTGCGTAGCCAGATCAACGGTGGCTCCTTCGTTCCGAAGAATCTTTTCTGCTTCTTCTTTCAATAACGCCTCATCAATATCTGACTCTTTAATCCTGTGTTTGTCCTCGTCCGCAACCTCGACCTCATATGCAGGATCCCCTCGAATAACTCTTTTATTTCCCGCCCCATAGAATTTGTAATAACCTTTGCCTCGAGACGCACGCCACTGGAGCGTATAAGGGTCACGTTCAAGGGAAATTTTGTCCCCTGCTGATCTGCTTTCTTTCCATTCTCCAGACTTGATGGCATCTAGACGTTCATCATCGTCTGAAAGTGCCCCATGTTCAATTGATATCGCTTGCAGGGGGTCTACGGACCCATCCGAGAGCATGGAAGCCGCCGTCTTCCGCCGCCGTCTCTGGTCGTCAAGTGCTTCGCGACGCAACGATTCAACAAAATTATCCGTGCCTCCAGCGTCACTGCCGTTCGCATCGCCAGATGCAGAAGATACACGTGCCTGGCAATGCCACTGAGAGACGCGCTTAGTTACCGAATCTGTTTCCTTCGAACTAGCGTCTTCATCAAGCTCTTTTGACGCCCTATTGTCCGGGCCTTCCTCAGGAGTTTGTCCCTCTGCTAGCCGACGCGTGGTGTACCGAAGTAACTCTCGTTCTTCGTCCGAATCACCATATGGATGTGGTAAGACAGTAGGAGAGGGTGCGAACTCCAAGTGATCGTTCAGCTCATAATCCCAAGTGTATCGGCGGGCGAACATTTCTCCCAGTGGTCCCGGAGCCAAACCACTTTCATAATATCTCATCATTTGTTTGTTCCACTGCCTCAGGGTTTTTCGCTTTTCGGCTGTAGCTTTCAATTGCTTTTTCCGTCCGCGCAATTCCAGATCTGGGCCAGAGGGAGAGAAGACCCGAGATAACTCGTTGGCCGTCACTTCCCCAACACTGCTATGTTTCCACTGCGGATCCATGTTTCCCTCAATACTCTCCATAGAGGCCTGAAAGTCTCTGTCGTGTAACAGGTTCCGCGTAGCTCGCCATTCCTCTCGGGCAACTTTATCAAAAGGCTGTGAAGCAGCCCAAACTAGCAGGTGATGGGTTGCTCGTAAAGCCAAGGGCGAGGCACGGTCGAGAGCTCGTATTGTGTCGTGAGCAAATGGAGTATCTTCTGCACGCAAACGCCGATATATCTCTTCAATGCTCTTGGGATGCGACACTGCAAACCGCCCTTCATCACTATGCTTATAGTGCGCTGCTACTCGTTCTGCAGTCCCGAGAGTATGTGCTGAACGAGGAAGTCCGAATGCTCGAACAATTGTCTCCGGATCATGAGTAATGGCGGCTTTAAAAGAATCGGAATAAACAACACCTCCATTTGGACCCTCAGCAACAACATCCCCTTTCGATCGGCTATCCGAATCTTCTGAAGTAAAATCTTGTAGCAGCTTCGCCCTGCTAGCGTCTTGCCGCAGTTGCTCGCGAAGGTAAGGCCCTACAAGTTCCGGGTTACAACGTAACAAGGAGGAGAATCGTTTTGTGGCATCAGAATCAGAGCCATATACCATCTTTTCCCCATTAGCCTTTTGAAATCCCTGAGTAGCTGTCGAGAATATTTCATTTCTATATAGCTCAGATTGAATGTCTGCTCCCCTATTCGCGGCAGCTTTCAATAACTCATCTGCCGCTACATCTTGGTCATGTCTTCCAAAAATGTTGTCAAACGGCTGTGACTTCATTTTGGCTGCCTCATTTTCTCCTTGAGAGACACCTGCGTCGCCTGTATGATCATTGTCGAACGCTTGGTATATCCGTTGACCGTCTGGAGACGCCATTGCCCTGGCTAGCTTCTTCTCGTTGTAGTCGTGCACACTGTGCTCAGTAGATTCTTCCGGGTCATGTAAGGAAGGACCAGATTCACTATCTCTAGAAGTCGCGGAAGGGTCAAGCGATGATCCTTTAATAGCATACGGATTACCCCATGTTTTCCCGAGCTGCGCACCGGCCTTTTTCACTTTGGTATCAGTGCCATCCCTTGTATCTGCAATTTCAGCAACAGTTTCTTTGATTAAGTTGCCACTGCTTGTTTCCATTTCGTGAAGCAGTTCAGCTTCCTGTGCAGCTTCGCGTCCCTCTGCGTAGCCACCGACATCCAATTCGCCATCGCTTTCCTCGGCGGCGTCCTCGGCTGCCCGGTGAGGATAGGGACGACCCAAATCGGAAACTTGAGAAATTGACGAATTGTTCTGAGATTTCGGCGAGCCAGCAGGCGCTTTACCATTCGCATTGTTTCGAGTGGAAACTTCCTCAACGTTATCCTTATCATCAGTTGCACGGAATTCTTCTGGTATATTTGGTATGGAAGTTGCAATATTGCTCTTATCCTTCCCAAATACATTCTGCACTTCCCGGGGATGATATAGTTCATCATCTGACTCTATACCAGTAGTCGGGCTTACGGATCGATTATACTTGCCATCTGCAAGCGATGGGTCAACAGCCCCGGCGACTTGCTTCGCATTATAGTGACCAAACAACGACGCTGACATAGCATCAAGGTCCTCTCTGACTTCCGCATTAACGTCACCCGTATCTGTGCGACGTTCACCTATTGATGAGGCTTCCTCGTCACTATGTTCTGTATAGTTAGAGTGCACGTGAAGAGCAGCGCTATTGGCTCCCGCGACACCGGAAATGTCGTAGGCCCTTTGAACTACTCGCCGTTCTGCTTCCGAGCGCACAAAGTTTACGTCTGTAGTCGCTTCTGCGGCATCTACATCGTCTAGTTGAACGGTATCAACAAACGAGGTAGCAAGTGCTTCTTTCTCTTGCTTCAAGGACCCTATCCCCATTCCTCGGTCGCTAGCTTCGCGCTGATCCATTGCTTCTTGTAAAATCTTGGAAGCGTAAAATTGTCTAGCAGACGAAGTACTACCTAGCGCAGTCACGGACCCCGGAAGCTCATGCACTGACACTACATTCGTAGCATCCTCCCCTCTGACTGCAGCTTCTGATAGCCTATGACTCAATGAGTCATCTTTAATCTCACTGTCCACTGTTTCCGGAACTTCATTAGACGTTGAGGGAAGTGGAATTTCTTCGATCCTACGCGCGTTGCTAAGTAGACTAACTATATTCCAGTTGGAAGGACTACACGGGTGGCCAGTTCTGTATCCGTTCCAAATGCTTGCATGGCGTAACGCAGGGGGGTTGTTTGCCAAATAAAACAAACGCGCGATATGATCACCAGTGTCATCATTTGCCTCCTCGGGACTAGGCGGATGCGACGCGGTCGTTGAGCCTGAAATCACAGGTTGAAGAAATGAATTTAGTTGATCTATTAAGCCTGGCGCCCTTTCCGTCCCAACCAGTTCCTCTGCTGCACCTTTGATGTCGCCTCGTTCTAGAGCTTTCAATATCCTCCTTCTGTCGAGTGGCAGCCCCTGTTCCTCTGTTGCTTTCTGCAGCAAGTCCATTATCTTACTGGCGTCATTTCTGTTTGCCCCACTGAATTGAGAAGCCAGGAGGTCGGAATATTTGTTATTCGTGACTTCAGAATCTTTCTTGAGGGGCTCCATGTTCATACTCTTCCTTGCGACGTTAGCCAGCTGTTCTTGGAAAATTGCACCATGTCTCAACGCCCATGAAAACCATTCATCTTCAAGTGTCTTCTCCAATTTCTTCGAAGAACTATTCACCCCAGAAAGAGTCGAGTTTGAGAGTCGCCCGTCTCGGGCAGCAGCAACCCCTGAAGTTTCAAAACTATGTCCTGCAGCCACGGCGACGTTCCTCACAGAATTTTCATCTTCCGAGAGATCGCTCTCATGTTTGTGGTACACAGATAAATCTATTGAATTTCTCATTGCCGGACTGACCTCTTGCAACGCATCGCTTTCGTAACCCGCAGCAGTCGCCGAGGTTAATTCTCTATATTTTTTGAGGTTTGCTGCTTGTAGAGGGACGTTATATACATCTTTCTCGCGGGCGTAGTACGGAGAGGCACTTGCCGATTCCTCATTAACACTATTTGCGCTATCGCCTTCAACCGACAGCATTGCATCAAGGTCGTCCTTAACTCCAGTTTGCGAAGCAAGTTGTTCTACGTGAAGCTGTTTGTCTGATGCTTCGGTATTCGCGAGTTCATCGACCACAGACTGGAACACCAGGTTCTGTGCACCATTGGAATCAATGGTGTCTATCCTAGTTGAGCTTCCAGTGGGAGAGACAAGGGCCCTCGTATCCACGTTCAAGTTGGATGAGCCTTGTTGGGCACGGCGATTTTCCATCTCGGCTTCATGGCTCGAGTTCCGTTGGACACAGTAATCCTCAGAGAGGATGGCGGCCGAATACGGAGATGCAGAGGACGGAGTGACGGAAGATTCATTAAACGGCTTACTTGCAGAATTTCCCTTTACTTCAGACAGCGAGGATAATTTTCTTGTTGCTTCCTTGATCACGTCAAGCTGTTTTGCAGTAGAAACATTACTCCTGCCACCCTTAGCTTTTGTGTTGTCCGCTACACTTTGTGCCTCCCGATAAGCTTCAAGGAGTCTGGAACTCAGCAAGGCCCAAGCTTCTTCTTCAACTGCACTTTGCGGTTGACTTCGAATTTGTGCCACCCATTGCTGGATCTTCTTAGTCGACACCTCAGATGACTCAAAAAACATGTTTCTATAATGTTGACCGAGTCTACCAAAACTTAGGACACTCTCGATAGTGTTACTTTGTTTCAGTTCCTCAAGCAATGCATCCAAAAGGTGCTCTTCTGTAGCGCTTAAGGGGCCTTGGCGAAGGTGGAACTCCGATAGTTCATTTTCAAGATTATAAATGCCATTTTCTTGGCGGATTGAATCCAAAAACTGAAACTCCTCAGATCCATAAATGGATAACGCCGCCTCGCGTGCACCGCCAAGAATAGGCGCCGCCATCCAGGGATAGCGTGTTTCCCATAGCGCCCCTACAGCTCCCAGTTTTTCCCGCAGATCATTGATTTCTTCGAAACCTTCTCCAGTTGAGCGAGTGAATACTGACAGTTTCTCATCTGTATCCAAGACAACGTATCTCGAGGCCCGTTCAACTGTACTCGACGGATCATACAGATTCACCATGTCACTGTCTCCAATATCAGATTGCTTGCCGTCAAGGAACGATTTCTGCTCCTTGAGCTCTCTAGCGTGTTGTTCTCTTTTGCTGCTGGTATCCAGACCGTGGCGTTTCAGCATATCCTGATAAGATTCAGAATAAGATTTGACTACTTCCCCCAACTCATCAAGCTGGTTGCTGAGATCGCCAGAGACCCCTTCTTCAAAATAGCGCACACTTGCTTTCGGCAAGCGACTGCGCTTGTTCAGATACCTTTGCTGCTTGAGAAACGATCTCCATTGCTGTCCGTCGGTTTTCCCTGCTTCGAATTCGCCACCGAACACATTGCCACTGCGACTTTCTGCGATGCTCAAAGGACGTTCTTGTATCGTCGATGGGGTCTTGGGGAGAACGTTGTCCGGTTGCTTCGTCAAGGATAAAGGGACAGCATAGTCCGGGTGCTCAATTGTGTCATAAATATCGTAATGAATATCCTCCCACCCCATGCTGTACATGGGGTCAGAACTTGCTAACTTGGGGGTCATCTCTCCGCCGTCATCACTGTCATAAACTCTCTTTCCTTCTTGCTTCCAGTCCCTTTCTTTCTTGTCTCTGGCAGTTATCCAGGGATGTGTCAGTGCCCAAGCAGGAACGTTTTGAACCTTCGAAGTTGCGAGAATTACACCCTCAGCTACTTGCCTATGCAACATGGGATCATCCGGAACTTCACAGTCCAGGCAAAGCTTATCCAGTGCAAGCTGATCGAGTAGGCCAAAAGGCCAAGCGCGGTATACGCCCTCCCGCACTGTCTCTGTTATTATGTGATGCACGTTCGGATTGCGTGCGGGAGCTTGGTCCAGCCTGACATAGATGTTCAGCAGCACATGTTCCAGCGGTTGCGGGAGCTTTCGTTCCCACTCTGGATCCCATTCTTTGTCAGCAATCGAAGAGAGCCAATCCATTCTACTCTTAGTTTTCTTGGTAGACCTTTGAGAGACCAAATATACAGGATCACCATGCTCTGGTTGGCCCGAGAATATTCTGCGTATCGCAGACAGCTTGTGCACTGTCTCCCTCGAAGGTTGCTCTGGGCATTCTCCGAGACCGATGGACTTCATTTGCAGATTAAGACCGGACATCCTATTCCGAACATCTTCGTTGACCCCTTCGGGTTGAGAAGGAATGTCCCGTCCCTCCACTATGTCACTGGAATAGAAGTCCAAAAATTTTCCTCGAGATTCAGAGTTATCAAGCATTCCGATGCCGCCATACCCTCGTTTGAGAAAACGATCAGCCATTTTTTTATGCCCACTGCTGTACAATGTGTACCAGGTGTTCAAATCAAAGAAACGTTGGAGCTCCTCTTCGTTCGCATCCTCCGGCATTCCTTGGACTACAGCTTGATGCTTTCGATTGGCGAGATCTTCACGAATTAACTCCAGTGACCTAAGGTATTGACGATCACTCTCCATTTCAAAATTTTTGAAAGGCTCTCTATGAGGCTCACCAGCTATGTTAACTGACTCATGTTGGGCGACATTGCTTGAAGTAAAGTGCGGTACCATCCCACTCCAATATACTTCTTCACCGTGGAGTGCCGCCCCGGTGAGAGCTAGGTACATACCCACTCCATTCCCCATTCTAGATAAGTAATACGAGGAGCCTCCAGAAGGTACAAGCCCTAAAGTAGTCTCCGGGATGCTCAGTGCGGTATTCTCCGTCGCGTAAGCATATTCAGAATGGGACGCAAGGCCATAGCCTGAGCCGAGAGTCAGGCCGTCCATAACAGTAACTATCTGCAAACAGTTGGAGGAATATATCACCTACGGCACACAAACGCGCCTGGCCAGACTTACAGGTTTGGTGTAAGTCCGCAGGAGCCACAAAAGTTGGTACTGAGCGCGCAAAGTAGCATCCACTCTCTCATGACTTGCGCCGTTCTTAAGAGCGTTCCAAATATGCCTGTAGTCACTCCCCGAGCAAAACACCTGTACAAAACACGTTGCTCCTTCTGCATTGGAACATCCTCAGCACAAGTGGTTTTCGGCTTACTTGATTCGTTGCTCCTGTTATTACAATGCAATTCACAGCATCATTGTGTTCGAGCTGTAGAAGCAAAACGACACTCACAAGGGAGACATGCATCGGTACACTAAGATGACTCGCACACACCTGTTTCAGTTGATTATAGGTATCCGTGAGCACCTCCGCATTTAGAGCATTAAACGCTTCTTTCATATTGAGGCGAATATGACGGGCACCGTTTGTTTGCTTAATGGATAACGGGCTTCTATCTTTAATGTCCTGGGTGTAGCACAATTCCAAATGGGTGTCGGTTGTCTACGCAATCATTCAACAATGAGGCAGCGCTTACAGTCGTTCGGGGAGTCCTCGTCTCAGGCTTCCAATGGGGTTGCCAGTTCGCCGGGGGAGCAGTGACATTGCCACTTCCCCACTCGCTCCATCTCTGTTTTCCAGAGTGTGACGGTGTATGAGGCAGTGACGTTTGTGACGGTGCGTACGAAGCCGACGGAGAGGATAATGCCGAGCTGCTGAAGCCCCTAAACTCACTCCCCATACTGTCGCGTAAACGCGATAGCAAGGCATATTTCCGGGCAAACAGCATCCGAGACATTATGCTTAAAATTCAGGTCTCCTTGGTGCTTAACACTGGGAATTCCTGATGGCACAGGATTGACACCTGCCCTTTCCTGTACCGTGTAAAGGCCGATGAGCCACCTGTGGTGCAAAGAATTTTCACCAAGGAGTATACGGCTCAATGTAATATATCAACCCTTCCGCCAAATGGGATCTTGTAGGTGTATTAAAGCGTATTCAAGGCTTCCCACCCGGTGGACAACCAAAAAACATCCAGGGGTCGTAGTCCAGGGGAACAACAAGGGCGGCAAGAGATACCAGGGAGGAGAGCAGCTTCCTTCACAAACATGGGTTCTGTGAACTTCTGTCAACGTTTTGGGAAAATGCGGAACGTTTGGCAAAGTTTTCTACGTGCGTGTGTGCGTTTCTACAAGGGCCTGAGGCGACGCGTATTTGCTGATATTTTTTGGGCATCCTATTAGTCAAACAGTGCTGTAGACACTTGATTGGAGTTGTTCCGTTTTTGTCGTGGTACTACCAGTACAGTACTTCGTCGTAAACGTTGTACTTGTGTATACCGGTTCCTTTCCACTACCGATTGTAAGCCATCCAAGTTAGCGAACGTTGTGGTTCAGACGAGTATGCACTTATTATTAGTTTGTAGACTTTCTCAGGCTATCCATTTCCTTTCTCAGTCGGCCAGCCGCTTTCTTTCTGCTCCCCGGTTGAGAAAGAAACATGCTCTCGTTCCACATTCCATCGTTCAGTTCGGAAAATTTCTGTCAGTCGTCTCGAAAGCCTCTATATTGTATCGCTATAACGTCATCTTTTAGTACTCGTTCAACCTCTCTGTTTCATTCCGGGCTGCCATTTGTGTCCTACCACCGGACAAGACTTGTATAGTTACCAGGTTACTACTGTACCTATATATGGTATTACTCTTTTGTAGAGTCCGTTGAGCCAAGTGACAACCAGAGTCACATAGTTACCAGGTTACTATTACTCTTTTGTGGGGGAAAGAAGCAAAAATGTATATTATGCATTGACACTCTGACTCAACCTTGTTCGATGCGATGCCAGAGTCTACGCAGCATTATTCCTTCGGAGAAATGCACAGCAAGGGTTGCGGCCGCTCTAATTCCCCACATACACAGTAGCAAGAAGAGAAAACACAACCTAAAGGATAAACTTCTTGATATCCGCTCGTTTAAGAGCATTCCTAAGCTTATCTTGAACATAATCTTGATCGATCGTGAGCTTGGAACCCGATTCCATGTCGCTGGCATCGAAACTGATTTCTTCCAGCACTCTTTCAATAACTGTATGTAATCGACGAGCGCCGATGTTCTCAACTGTTTTATTCATCTCCGCACTCTGTTCGGCGAGTTCTCTGATGGCATCTTCTGTGAAATCAAGTTCGATGCCCTCAGCTTTCAGCAGTGCTTTCTGTTGCACAATCAAATTCGCCTTCGGCTCTGTGAGAACCTTGTACATGTCCTCTGCAGTCAACCCTTTAAGCTCCACACGGATAGGCAGACGGCCTTGCAACTCTGCTAACATATCTGAAGTTTTTGTTTCCTGGAAAGCCCCAGATGCCACGAAAAGCATGTAATCTGTCTTCACGTTTCCGAACTTCTTCACCTCTACTGTAGTACCTTCAATGAGAGGTAGCAAGTCTCTTTGTACACCTTCCGCTGAGGCGTCCCCACCCTTAGTGTATTTGTTAGCACCTGAGACAATCTTGTCTACTTCGTCAATAAAAACAATTCCATGTTGCTCCGCGAGTTCCACAGCATCTTTTTGCCAGTCTATTTGACTGAGTTTCTTGTCCAGTTCTGCTTCTTCCATAATCGGCCTAGCGTCTTTAACCTTCATTTTACGCTTTTCAGTGTTTCGATTGTTGCGGCCTTGCAATTTAGAGAATAGATCCATCGGATCTACGGTGATAGTTTGCCCACCACCCACAGAAAACTCGAGGTTGTCGTTCCCTCCGCCACGAGACCGTGGCACATCAATTTCTACATCCAACTCATCTAGCTGGCCTTCTCGGAGTAGTTTACGGAACTCGGCTCTTGTCGTCTCTTGAGACTGTAGGCAACGACACAAACACAAGTAAAGTAATTTGGAGTACATCGTGTTAGGGCACCCATCTCTTTCTCACCTGTGAACCAGTGAGGGAATCCAGCAGCTTCTCTTCCACCATACGCTGTATCTCACCGGCGAATTCCTCCTGTTTAATTTCGCGACACAGTTTTGCCGACGTTTCCACCAAATCTCTGTGGAACCAAAACAGAAAGAGACAGTGGTTTGGCACAAACAGAGTACGAATAAAGCAGACAGCGTACTTGATAATGGATTCAACATCTCGTCCATGGTATCCTACTTCAGTAAATTTTGTGGCCTCAACTTTCACGAACGGTGCTTTCGCAAACTTTGCTAGACGCCTCGCAATCTCGGTTTTACCTACACCGGTGGGCCCCACCATCAAGATATTCTTAGGAATAACTTCTGGTTTCAGTTCTTCATCAATTCTTTGTCTTCTCCACCGATTCCTCAGAGAAATAGCAATTGCACGTTTTGCTTCTTCTTGGCCCACAATGTATTCATCCAGAGCTTGAACAATCTGCGTCAAGAAGTAAGAGAATACAAACAGAGGATGAACTGCGAACCTAGAACACGCTGTTACTTACTTGCCGTGGAGTCAAACTTGATGCTTCCTCAGCTGTTACTGCAGCGGTAGCAGACATGCCTTCACTTCCTTCTTCAGCAGCTGCTGTAGACCCAACTTCTCCTCCTCCGTTCTCGGAGGAAAAGCCTTCCCCTCCAGTACCTTCCTTAACATCTGCTTGAAGACTAATGGGCATTGGCTGAGCATGTTGCCATCTCACACCATTGTATGACTCCCAAGTCAGACTGTTTATACACGTGGGGAAAGCCCCGGAAGCACGCGCTGCCAATGCTCCTGTACTTCTGAGGACATTCCCTGTGCATCCTCGGCCACTTGAGACGAGAGAACGGGATAGCATCGCGTTTCTTTGTTTAAGCTAACTCTATCAATAAACAGAAAAAGGTGGATACCCCCTGATACGTGTTGCTTGGAATTTGATCTTCCTTTTCGGCGTCGTCAGAGCACGAAAAACTTCGGATTGCTCCACGACACGTATGCTAGGCGTACCTCGTGTTCTGTAAGTTCTACAGCTACAGAATTATTTGCTGTTCAGTGCTATACACACCAATACTCAAAATATAGGACCGTAGTACACACTGCAAGTGGAATTTCTACCATGCTGAGACTCCGTACGGCCAAAGAAAGTTTGTTTGCTTGAAGATGGCACGATAATCTGATTGCCAGATTCTGACGGTGGTCAGTCACAGACAGATTCCAGACGCCGCCAAAGTTGTACTGTGTACATTTTCGAACCATGATGTTGAGACAAACGCAGTCTCTGGTTTACTTGAATACTCTGGATGCAGCTTAATTGATTGCCGGATGGCAACAGCGAGGAATCCCGTGGAAATTCACACTTCCTCCTGCCGCAATGGGAACTATGTAATGCTTTTGTGGGATGTTGATGACATAGAATATCTTCGACGGGAATGCAGAATTCCCCTGTCCGCTGTAGGACATCTCAGTCAGGGATCAAAAGAGGCAACGCTTCCCTGCATTGTTCACCCGCTAGAAGCATGCTTGTGTGTGCAGCACGGTTATGCCGTTGTCAACAAGACGGATGGAACTGTTGTCAACCACACGTGCACAATAGCGGAGTTGGTTGCATGTTTTGCGGTCCAAAAGGATAAGTACGCGTTATATGTTGATCTTTGGAAACAAGGGTATTGGGTGACCTCAGGAATCAAGTTCGGAGGAGACTTCCTGGTGTATGAAGGTAAGGATCGCGTTGAGCTCGCGACCGATGTGGCAACCAACAATTGAACTGTGGTATGCAGACGATCCCACTAATGTACACGCTGGGTATATTGTTGCTTTGGTGCCCCCTTCTTATTGTGAAACTCGACTCCTGGAAATAGCATCGAAAATGAGGGTGGGTGTGGCAACATCAAAGAAGCTGATACTCGCCACCGTGGAAAATGTGGACGGCAACGGAATACCACTGGTCACGTATTCGGTTTGCAAAAAGTGCTTTTGAACATGTTAACTACATGTTAACTACCATTTATCACGTTGTTTCAAGAAGCAACATCTGTTGTTCCAGAAAGAGTTTCCGGGGGAGGTCTGTAGTGTGCGGGTAGCAGCGCACTTTGGAAAGCGTTGAAGGCGTAAAGAGGCTCTCCAACGTTCTTAGCGCAGATAAACTTCCTAGGACCCTCCGAACGCATTAAATTGGCCACTTCTTGGACTCTATGCTGTCCCAATCCATGCCGATGTTCCAAAATACGCGCTTGCTCGTATGTCACACTCATAGCAGTCCTATCCTTACCAGATTTGCAGCACGTAATTCGGCCGCCATGTAACATTCTAACAATGTCTGCTGCCAAAGAAAGGACGCGCGGGTGCTTCCCAGCTACTCGCTGCTCCTCGTCTATTTGCACTTTTAATGCCCGAAGATCGCGATCTAGCTTTTTCATATGATTCCCAACCAATTTTGGACCTGCCTCCATAGCAAATTCAGCAAGAGTGTAAAAGCTGTCCCAGTTAATTTTCCGCTGAAGCTCTAATCCACCCCTGCTCACAGCGTTGGCAAAGCTTTGCTGTTCATTTATCCCTTGAGTGAATAACAGCGGTACTAACTGTATTTGTTGCGCTTGTAGACTCTCAGGCAACATATCGTAGAGTGCAGGAGAGAGGTCTAGTTCAACGACCCAGCCCCCTGAAGACATGCTCACCCGATCTACAAAAGAGTCACTCTTCTGACTATCATCCATACTATCAGAGGGGGAATCGCGTCCTTTTCCAAAAGAGGAACTTCGAGCACGGTTTGATGCGGTCCCGTTTGTACTGGCTACAGAGTTATGCTTCTCTGTACGCTCCTGCGAAACGAAGCGAAGACAGAACATTTCGTTCGACACAGTGCGAAGAACACGCAGAATGCGACGCTTGTGACGAGAGGGAAAAGAAGCAATTTCAGCGTCATCATCAAATTCGAAGTTCTCTTCGTCGCTACTCTCCGCGAATAATTGTGTACCGGAAATGTTTCGCTCAATAGCCTTGAGCAACTGTTGTGCGCTTTCCGCCTCGCCAGTAGAATCGGCTCCAGTGCCAAAGAAGTGATGTGTTGCGCCTCCCGTGCGTTCCAATATTCCTTGCACTTGCGCTTTTATGGGACTACTTTTGTAGAAACTATCTCTGGTGGCATGAGGATCCGTCCTAGGAGAAGAGGTATAGCTATCAATCACCGAGCCCTTGTGAGCAGGACCTTTCTTGCTGGTGGTACAGCGGCACAACTTAACGCTAACTGTATCAAGCAGCAAGAAAACGCCATACATGTCCTGCAGCATAGACACCTCCTTAGATACGGTAGACAGCAGAGATTCAATTTGTACAAGAAACCCGTATCGGCCCAACAAATCCAGGTAACGGTATCGGCGCGCTGCGACTGCGGTGTCAAGTTTGAACAGCAAAGAACTAAACACGGCAGCCAACATCTGCGACATTACAAAGTCTTCTCTGGTTTGAACTTCTGTCAGACGATATATCGCTTCAGAAACGTCAAAGCTAGTTTTCTCATTTTCGACAAAATTCTGGAAGGACTTCCGTTTAGCACGGGCTCCTTCGTTTTGCTGACCATCGCCCGTGGATTGCCCCTGTTTCATGCCATCCAACGAATCTCCATTCCGTGAAAAACTACTACGCTTCAAGGAAGATGCCGAACGCAATTTAGGTTCAGGGTCATTTCGCGTTCTACTCCGTACCCTTCGTCCTGGGCCACCATTCTTATCTAGAGCCGATTCTCCCCGTTCTTCTAACTGGCTATGTTGTATGACGTATGATAGAGCACTACTAGCCGGGCAACCAAAAGGTAACCCGGGAATCCGTGCACGCAAACGGAACAGACCCCCATCGCGAAAATGACCAGCATGGTACGCTGGAGCCCCCAAAGTTATCGAGTCGTAGACAGCAGCTGCATCCCCCGATTTCCTCAATCGCTCGTGTAGCCTGTTCCTCACTGTAGCTAATCGCTTACCTAAGTGTTCTGCACGGTCTAGGATCGCGGCATTGCTTTGAGAATTGGGGGAACTCGTTTCTCCAGAATGTGATTCCTTTTGCTCGTCCTCCTTCAAGTCCTTTATGTCCAATGCACCAGTATCGCAGTCCACAGAACCGTCTAATAAGTCAGCGTCCGCATCGCCCACGACGTAGGCAGACTCTTGCTCTTCATCTTCTGAGTCACTCGACTCGAGGGTTCTGTCGTTCTTCTCACCGCCTCCTCCGTTCGCTTGGGTAGAGTTCAATCCAAAAATCCCGGACTGCATTGTCATTTTTCGCGCAATTTCTTGGCCCCAGCTATGTTTCATTGAAAGAGCGGGAGAGCTTCCACTAGTATCTCCATCACCAGGCGGACGTCGTGAAACAGTCGTCTTCCCCTTTGGTTTCTGCTTCGTCGGCTTTGGAATGAGACGCTTTTGAGAGGCACACAATAACTGAATATGAAGATTCGTGGGCATAGCACTCATAGCGGCATTTGCCTTCTGCGCACTACTCTTATAAAACGGGGCCTCGCGTCGCACTCCCTTGTCCGATTTATTTATAAAAGTTTCATCCAGCCCGTAGCCAAAATGTCTTCCTCTCCTTCGAAATCTTGAGTGATGACGCCGGGCAGACAAATAGAGTCCCGTGAGAAAATCAATGTGTTGCTGCAAGTGGAGTCGATGCTGGTGAACGCTCCACCATACTCTTACTAGATTTCCGCAAGTTACCGTCATACTGTTTCTTGCATCTGTCTTCGGACCGACCGTCGAAGCGACCTCCCATTCCTCGTAGGAAGAATCACTACTGAACTCTTGTCGTAGCAATTCCAGTAGGCGCTCCTCGTTCCAACAAGGGGGTCCTTTCCCTTCCGATATTGCATCAGAATTTTGAGTGCCACCATTGGAGTCAGATAAACAGGACCCAAGTTTTAATTCTATGAGATGCTCTTGTTCGATCAAATGGACAACGCGACACACCAAGAACTGAACCGGGACGAGCACTGATAGGGAAGTCTCCATGGCTTCTTCTGTCGCAATGATTTGTTCATCGTCCGATGTCAAAGCTAAGGTATTTTGTATCAATGTGCCTCGAGTAACGGGACAGACAATGTGCTTCCTAGGTGGTGCCATATGCCTTAAAGCAAGGGTGCCCGTGGCGACCACACCGTTATCACCGTATAACGGCTTTTCTATACTCAGCGAGTGTCGATAAACGGCTTCGTTGTCCATGAAATAGCCAGCATATTCATTTACATCAAATGTCGTTTTCGCAGCGCAAAACTTGTTGTTCCCGCTGTCAGCTATGAAGAACAGTTCAATCTGTATTTTGGTCTTCTCAAACAACGAGCGCTTCTTGGGTAAGCGAAGCTTTATAGCCTTTCTAAACCGGAAAGTGTCCGTCGTTGCTTTCACACGTTCGGTAGAATCAATTCTATTTAGCTGCGAATGATCGAAATCGTGTCCTTTGTTCTCTTGCAAGACATTGGTGATGTTCGTGAACTTCACTTTTTCATGATAGGGGAGTGAGGCCAATGCTCGGTGTAACTTCGGACGGGGAAAATCATGCTCTGCTTCCATAACATTACCAATAATAGTAGATCGAACCGGAGATTCGTACCCTTCAGCTGCATGTAGTGCTGCCAGTTGGTCCGCATCTGTCTCGCTGCTGCTGGACTCTGTATTGCCCTGCTTCTTGCGCGAAAGAACGTTGAGTAATGAAGCAGAAGCTCTACGAAGCATATTCGGAGGAGCAAATTCCTTCCTTTCCGCTCCATCATCACCTCTTCCAAGATCCTCATCTTGCATGACATATACGTCAGCTGAAGAGATAGAACGGTGAGTCCCGCTGTAATTCGACATCGACATCGACCCTCGGCGCGAATGGGTTCTATCGGAATTGTCAAGAAAATCGGTCGCATTCCGAGCGAACGTTTTCCTGAAGAGCTCCGAGCACGTCGCTGAATGCATATTGTTACTCATACTTGAACGAGTGGTATTACACCTCAGGGTGTCGGTATCTACGTAGTTGTCCTCGTTCCCCGTTACCGAGACACTTATCATCCACTTCCCTTGTAAATCGGCAACGGCAGGCGGGGCGGTAAGGCCTAGATCAAACAGTTTTCTCGCGGCTCTCTTGATCTTACTCCCATCTTTAAATCTGCTTCGTTTTATCCATAAAAGATTCAGGTTCGATACTGTGACAAGCGCCTCAAAGGTATGAGACAGGCTATGATCTGAGGTTCGAGGCCACACAAAAGGGTCCTCAGAAATACCCCCCGGCTCATTAATTGTTGCCTTTCTCCCATTTAGTATGCCTTTCCCTCCTCCATTTTGTTCCTCCGAATCGGTATGTGACGAGAATACAGCACTCGAACGTCCGAGAGTGTGCTTGCCTTTGGAGACCACTCCACTGGGTTGGGCCCGGTGGTAGAGAATCGATACTCCACAGTGAGCGCACTGCGAAGACAGAACCATGGAACACACAAGTGGCGACGACAGCACGGCCCCCTTTCCCAAAGCGCACATATAAAACACAGAATGGTCGACTTACCTGATGTCTGTGATAGAATTGAGGACTGAATCCCGGGCAATCGCTCTTCAAGCATGCACTACACTCCATTGTTCCAATTTGAATTTTCACGGTGTCAATGGTGCACAGCAAAGCTGCGCCGAATCCACTTTCAAGAATGACGCGGAGCACGTAGTGCTATGAGCAATCATAGCAGCTGTCAAAGTAGGACGGTGGATTATCCGCCTACACTCGTGCTACCGTGCCACTTGGGGAAACTGGGAACCAACAAACTCGTAGCTTCGAACGCTACTGAGAAACGCAAACTGATATTACTCTACAGAAAATAACCCAATTCTTTGGTACGAGCAATTCTCGGTGAGTAACAGTTCATTTCGTACACACCTTTTTTTTTTGGCCGACGGAGCATCATAGAGAGCAATCATTTGTTTCATCCAGTTTTGTTGAAGAAAACTTCAACTTGCAGACGAGTCAATAATGACGTGGCTCAATACCATTCAATAGAACTCAACTTGTTACTCATTGTAATACTTAAGTTACCTTTGTAAGGATTGATTCTGGAAAGAAAGGTATACCGGCTGAAAATCATATTCAGTAGCTGTAAAGACTACTAGTGTGCATCTTCGAGCGGACACCTATTAACGGCTGAACTCAGTTGCCAAAAATGCAGGCGAGCACGGTGTCAGGGTCAACCCAAGAAGAGCCGGGATGTGAGGACAATGAGCATACATGTCGTAGCAAGTCTGAGGAGCTGCAGCAGCTGTTGCAACTCCGCGACTTGTCGGAAACATTCGTGAGGAGGCTGGAGAATATGTCCAACAAATTGGATACAATGGACACAAACGCACAAAGTATGAATAAATTGGTACAATTGTTCGTTAATTAAGTATGAACCAATGCCGTTGCCATCTGATTCTGCCATTCAGATATCTCGGAAGTTTTCAAACAGTGGGAGGATTTGTTTAGCCTGGTCCATAATTCAAACAGCAGTGAACTCATCCGGTTCCCTCTGAACAACAAGAACGAAGAGTGACGCGCAAACATTTCATATGCCTTAAACCAAAGCGGTGGCTATTTCAGCTGGATAATGCCCTCCTGGGTGGACGCCTTTGCCCTAACTCCTGAGGACCTTTTACCGATCGTAATCTTTAAGTTCTCTTCAGTTTAAAAATACCACCCTGTTATGCGGAATACGCTGGCTGCAGATAACATTGTTTGCGAACGGAGCCAACAACAATCAGTCCAGACGTGTGAGACAATCTATATATGTTTGCCTCTCCTCCTAGGCGGAAGTTTAGAAAGGATGAAGACCGTGCAGTCGTAATAAATGTGTATGCGAATGTGGCACAAGTTCCTCCGTCGTTTGCACTTTAATTCGGTAAACCTTATCCATAAATGATCCACAACCACTAGGCATCGCGATTTAGCTATGCGGGAAGCGATGTAGCATTGTGCGAATCCCAGAAACAGTTTCACTTTGCCATGTAACGATCCAATTGAGATACCTAATTCGATCGGAATTATTTAGTCTAAACGCTTCACTAACAGCACTGGTTGCAACTTGCAGTGCGTAGCCTGTGATTCCAGTTCAACTTGACCAATTAATTGTGAAGTGAGACACGTGTTGTTGATGAGCTCGACAACATGTCGGGAATATGGTATTCCACATTGTGTTCATGTGCAGAGGATTGGTTCAGATTTGCAGATATCAAGGTACCCTTCAAAGCATTTGCTTACAAAGCTAGAAGCGCGTGTCCGGCTTGTATACGGAGCGCAAACAAAATGAATTGCAGAACTAGTTTACTTGCTCGAATTCTCTCCTTCAGTGCCCTAATTGCTGTCTTAATTTGCTGTCAAGGGGTCCACGTTGTGGCTAAAGAGGAAATACAACCTACTGCAGAGACGTCACTCGAACAAGAAGAGGACGGGGAACAGCTACTTCTTTCAGAAGGCGATCAAACCGGCGACGTGGAAGCAGAGAACCGTGGAGACTTCTACTTACCCAAGAATTGTGATGAACAGGTGTTCGAGCCAGAAGAACAATGGAAGGAAATTTGCAAAGAGCAGCACATACCTCCGGTAAGTATAACAGTGTGGGGATTCCATGGTGTCTCTTTGAGGTAGCACTCTCTTCTCTTGTACTCCAGGGAATCGAAGTGAGAATGGACGTGAATCGGGGTAAGAAATGGGGAAGGCTGGCACCAGGTTCCACAGAAGCAGCTGAGCGTAGCGACGGTAACTCCCAAGGAAATTCTGTCAACCAAGTTTCTGTTGATTCACAGGGAAGTGTGAAGGATGGAGAAGATGAAGAGGACGATAGCAAAGATCCTGTAGAGCAAATGAAGAAAGTCCTTGGACGACTGCCTGAACCCGATCCAGAAATGAGAAAGGCTCTGGAACAAAGATTACCACCAGAGAAAATGCAGGAGATTCTTACACGGGTATGGGAAAGAAGACAACGTGAACTTGAGGATGCAATAAAGCGGATGAAAACCGAAGCGCAGCAAATGCACTCCCTTCTCCAAGACTTGGGAGAAAACACAATTCGCTATGCTGAAGGCACGCCAAATGCGTCGGAGGCTATGGTAATCAATCTGGAGGATCTCGAGTACTATGTCGGTAAACTGGATAACGCCCGTGACTTTGCGAAAATGGGCGGCCTGGAGACATGTTTGATGCTAATGAATCACAGTGAGTTAACCGTCCGCGAAACTGCGGCTTGGGTGATAGGTTCCACAGTCAAGATGGAAAAGGAGTTACAGGATCTAGCACTTTCAATTGGAGCGGTACCAATGTTTCTTCAGAGTATCAATCAGACGGTAAACTTAAACGATCCTGAAACTCTACCTACGCTACAGCAACTGCGTCTAGTCAACAAGTGCATTTATGCCGTAGGAGGCATTGTCAGACGAAACCCTTTGGCCCAAGCACAATTGATAGAAATGGACGGAGGAAGACTCCTCGTACATCTAGCGTCGAATACCGTGGCTGCTCTAGGGCAGGTGAACGCCACAGAGACGCTGGACTCACAGCAATGGAGTAAAGGGCTCGTTCTGGCCTCGAAGATTGCAACCTTATTTGGAGATTTGTTTAATGACATTCCCTACACGCCGCGTCCCCGAAAGGAGCCTCGGGAAGAAAGCGATTCCAGTAACAACGACGACGACGGTCCTCACCTGACAATCAGAAAGGAAGACGGCTCATTCACTGACATTGACAGCCCTTCTCAGCACGGTGACGAAGTCGATGTTTCCGTGAAAATGAAAAACTTCCTCCAAGGGAAAGAGGTGGGCAATTGGCTTCTGACGTACGTTGAGATGCTGTCCCAGTTCGTAGGACAGGCTCAACGCGATGGAGTACAGAAGCTGGAATTAACTGAGGACCATCTTGATAAAGCCCTTCAAGCACTAATTTCTGCTCATAAGGGAGGGATCTTTTACGGGGCTTCCGAAATTGATGGGGACTTATTGGCTGATGCCATTTCTTACCTGCAGCAACTTCGAGATCGGTATCATGCTCTCTCCGAGAGCACCTCTGAAGACATAGCAATGTTGGCGGAAATGCGCCGCTACAGAGTGGAAACTGTGCTGGGACTAATGAACGAATATGCATGAGAGATTTTATCGACTGAACGCGTTTGAAAGAGCAACTCGCAGTACAGGCTCTTCCAGAAGTGTCTTCTCAGCAGCTCCACACTCTATTGTGCCGTTTTTGGCTGCAAGGAGTAGTGCCAAAGGTACCACCTGCTTGCGGTTGGCAGCCGCCGCAATGTGATCCGAGATGTCGCAGTCCTTCAAATCATGTACGTGATCACGTTTATAGATCGCCTTCAGCAAGCATATGTAAGCAACTGAGTCTGTTGCCCCAGACAAATCGTGAATGATTTGAACTGTCCGGCGGAACAACTTTGCATTTGTAACCGCCAAGTTTATCATACGATTCTGGTAAACACAGCCTTTCATCACGTGAGCTGTCGATGAGATATTATTCAAGGCCACTTTAAGAGCAATTTCTCCGTAGGAAGTAGTTGTGAAGTCCCCTAACTGTACTCCAAGTGAATGGAGACGAAGCGATACAGAGCGGCCAGGGTTTTCACTCCGTGCGTCAGTATTACAAATGGTGAGATCATAGACGAAGTCCAGCGCCTCCACAGTTTTCGTCTTCAATTCTTTCAAGCATTCAAGGGAGATGCTCGAATCGTTAGCTATCCCAACGAAAACAACTGTGTCTGTAGACTTCAGTGACGGCAAAAAGTACTGTTGAAACGTGCTCAGCGAAATCTTCGTCCAATCTACTCTTGTTGCTACCTCTTCCGCTGTTCCACCATCACATCGTGTTAGCGAGGCGTGGGCAGCTTCGCCCAAGCATGCAAATCCTTCATTCATAAACGTCAGGACGTCGTCAAATGCTGCACCAAACGTTGGCGGGCATTCTGAAGCGTCAATTAGCGCGACAACTCCCGCAATATCTAGACCAATATAATAAACATGACCCCCTCGTCTGAGGCTCTCCCCAGCACATCGCGCAATATCGGTGCAACCCTTTTTGAAACCGTTATCATAAACATCCTCTACCGTCTGCTTAAACATGTCGAGGGTGTGTTTTACGGCTTCACTACTTGCATATACATTGTCCTGTGTTCGTCGATCTTCTTCCAGCAGATTCATTGACTCTATAGTCAAAACATCTAGAATGATCTTTGTTGCACTGCCGCCCTTCATCCCTGAAATAGCAAAGTTGCGGTGTGACTACACGCCTATATCATAAAGAGCCATAAAGCCATCTAATCTTACTTGTGCTTCCTGCAATAGATTCAGGCCCTAACACAGGGTTGATAATGATGGGCTTGAACAAAGCGGTGGTTGTTTCTTCATCTAAAAAATTTCTCAAGGTTATCATATCAGCGAGAACATCACGGAAGCTGATTTCCCATCCCTTAATGGGAGCACTTCTAACGCCCCCAAGAGGATTGAAGCCGAGAATTATCGTAGACCATGGCACCCCTGGGTTATCGGCTCTTTGCCGTAGAAGCCAGTGCGCTTGAGCCCCGGAATAGGTTGCCGACATCCCGCAGGACAATCCAATAAACACCACAGGGGCTGTATAGTCGTAGCCTGTGGTTCCTTCATGCTCCTCGCTTGGCGGCATGAGAGTCTTTAATTCGTTGACTGCTTGTTGTGATAAATCCTCCGCACTTTCTTGGGCCCGAAGCAGTGCTGCTTCGCCTCCGGCAATAAGATACATGAAGGATGGTTTGTGCCCTAACTTCTCCAGTCGTGAGTTATTCAGCCGTGCCATCATGGCAGCCATGCGCCCCGAAGTTCCTGATCCCGAAAAAATTATTCTTCCTTTCGGATGCCGTATGGCGTCTCGTATGTAGTTGATGGCTTCCGTCATGGCAGGAATTTTGGAATACAGGTTGGAATACCCTCGAAATCCTTCGAACATTTGCATATCTGAGCGTCGGAGCATCTCCATCGCATCATCCACCGTTGCAACATCTAAGTTAGTCGTTAATTCATTGGGCATCTCAGTCACACGAGGGTCTTGACCTTCCTCGGGCATGGACCGAGGGACTGGCTGCATGGGCATCAGCATCTTGCTTTGTTGGGTTGTGTTTGCCTTACTAC
This sequence comes from Halocafeteria seosinensis, assembly GCA_001687465.1. Taxonomy (NCBI): domain Eukaryota; class Bigyra; order Bicosoecida; genus Halocafeteria; species Halocafeteria seosinensis. The sequence goes on along the minus strand of LVLI01000327.1, from coordinate 45,377 downwards.
AGATCCGTAGACTATATATTGACTAGTATTATTAATGGTCGCTAGTTTATCTTACAAAATATCGTTGTTGTTTGGTTTACATTACCGTTTAATGTGGAGAAGCTAGACAATGAGATGAGCTGTGAAATTCTAAGCCACGCCACGATGAAAAGAGCTCTTGCAGCTCTCGGCGTGGCGTATACACTAGTACGATGGATGAAGCACAGACGACTCCCATGGCCGAATATCGACGCAGATGTACCGCACTATGAAAATCATAAATACTCGACATCATCTGGGGAGCTATCCTTGCGCAGATTCGGATTGAGTCCCGAGAGACACTGGAGGCGCCTCTTTGGAGCATATGGGAGAGTTTTACCTCCGTATTGCATTCTCCGTGACATCGCCGACATAATGACCATCGACAATATCCAAAATATGACTCTCGATAAGGCTGCCGAAGGAGTACGGAGGATGCTGTACACCCTTTGGAGACTGCAGCTACATGGGCCTACACCGTGGAATCGGAGTGATTGCACACGAATAGCCACACAGATCAGTACCGAGGCCGGGATCAAACTTGCTCCGTCGAGGATGGTAGAGGATTCGGCAGGCTCTAGTGATAAACCAGAAGGGCTTGAGCCGATAGCCCCTCGGCCTATGCCCTGGCCACTATACGCTCTCTTGATGACTCAAGCAATTGTTGCAAGGCAACTTGCCTCACTTATTGGCTTTCACTCTACATTGATCACTACAGTGGACGGAAAATTCCATGTGTATGATACTATTACTGGGATACAATCAGAGCAGTGTCCGCCAATATTACTCCTGCATGGCCTCTTTACAACTGCACAGAGCATGATGCTCTTAGGCATTGTGTTGGCCAAACGTACAGGCAGACGAATCCTCATTCCTGATCACCTTGGCTTTGATTTTGGATACAGCAGGTCCTGCCACAATAATGAAACTATTGAATGGCACAACCAGGTTGATACTACCAGCAGACTAGTGCAAAAGCTCGTTGCATCGAGCGGTCAGTTCACACGAGTGGCCGTCGTAGGGCATTCTTATGGAGGGTGGCTGGCTTCGGAGTTAGCGTCCAGGAACCCTAAGCTTCTAAAGGAGGTGATCTTGCTCTCGCCCGCTGGTCATAGCCGGTATCGCCATATCAGCGTCTTAGGCCTGATAGGTATCCGCTCGTGGTCAATGAGATACCTAGTTCCTTCGCACAACTTACTGACGCGGAGACTAGCAATGTATATATTCTACCATTTAGGTCGAACCCCCAGGATGGCAAAGTTATCAGCGACGTGTGACGTGAATAAGTACCTTACTCCGCCAGGGTTTCCGACCGAAAGCTTGATAGGCACGACGTCCGAAACAGCCCAAGGAGAGCACGGTGCAATAGCACACCCAGTTCTGTTATTATGGCCAATTGACGATACGCTTCACAAGCCGTACTTTACACCCGGCACACCCGAGGCTGATGCTATAGCCATGCGAGATTATTCTTTGAACAAGAAGAGCAAGGGCTATTGGGTTTGCGATTCAGGACACGGTCTAAATATCGATGCCCTGAAGACGTGCTGTACCGAGATTGAACACTTCCTGCCGGTAGAGAACTCACCTACGTTTCCCGTTGGTTCCCATGGCTTACTTCTGCGGCTGGCAGCTTCATTGCTGGAGATCGCGTTAACGTCCACGCGCAAACAAATCAAACCAATGGAGCGAAACTCCGTGTCCAAGAACTCAAAAGCCGGTGGTCCCCTTGACACAAGGCTGTAGGTTCGTTTTCGTGGCCGAACATGTCGAGAACAAGGTTGGTTTTATTAGTGTGTTAAATTCCGCACACACGGATCCAAATTGCACTCCGCCACAGGGACAGGCTGCACAGGTAGCGAGTTGAGAAGTTGCCAGCTACTAACTTCGTGTACTCGTCGAAGGGACACCATTTCGTCCAATGGGAGCTACATTGGTCTAGAATGCTGAGCGAATTCGAAGAGAGCAGCATCTACCCCTTCTCCTGATCCGGCGGAAATACTGAAAACACAATATTTCTTGTCGCCCATAACTGACTCTAGATCGAGTCGACGCTTTGCCTCTTCCTCACTAATAGCATCAGGTTGGTCCTTTTTATTGATTAAAATCAAAAATGATGCATCCTGCATGGCTCTACCGGTTCATTTCCACTGCCAATTGTTAACCACCCAAGAACCATATCTCACCTTCAAGAATTCATCATTCACAATCGAAGCTAATTCTGCCGCAGCCATATCTAAGCGTTCTTCGTCAGATACATCCACCACGAAAATTACACCCTGTGTAATGCCAACAATTCTGAACGAGGTTCAGGACCAGAGAACCGGTTGGGACGGTACAACCTACCTCTGCTCCAATGAAGTAGTGTCGCCAATAAGGCCGTAGTCTAGCTTCTCCAGGGAGATCCCACAATTTCAGTGTCCATTTCCCGATTCGGACCTGCTCCAAACATTAAGCGTTGGCATCAGCTACATAAGCTATCGGCAGATCCATCCTGCGTACCTGTTCAAATTGTGCCTTCGTCGTTGGGGCTACCTCTTCCTTCTTATCCAACAACCGGGAAATCAGCGTTGACTTGCCCGCTCCATCTAACCCCAGTAGTAGAACCCTCCTATCATGTCTCCTTTTAAAACGAGAGACTTTCCCTCCCATCACTGCGGCTGTTTGCGTCGAACCTTAAGCTTGCACGACTCTACCCTACAACCATTGTGTAAAGCATAATTTGATGAGCACGATTGAAAAAGCATATACACTAGAAAACGCTACCTGTACGACACAATCTTGACTACCCGTATATATTGTGTCCATGTGGTATGCACCTGCGGTATTGTTGAAGCGGTAGTTCACAGATAGATGGATCCATTCCACAACGCTGCAGTTGCATTACTCTGCTATGACATGTCTACATACGTGTGTGTCTAAATGCTATACCGTCGTCGTGGTGAAATGTTGTCGAAAGAGCAGAAGTCGAAACAATGAGTGGGATCTGGACAACTCACATCGACCCAGTGACTGGGATGCAGTATTTTTACAACATGCGCTACCAAGTATCGAAATGGGCACATCAGAACACAGATTTCAGCTATCCTCCGCCAGCACAAAGCAGTGAGCAAGGCGCAATCGCTACTGGGTAAGCGAACGTGCCGTACTCTTGTTCTACATGGATGATATTTCCGTCCGTGGATGTTTGCAGTTATTCTTCGATCAGTGCAGCAGGATCAGGAACCACCACCACATCCAGCTCAAGAGTAACAAGTGCTATCAATTTAAAGAAGAGAAAAGGGGAGGGTGCCCGGATTAAGCTAGCTGTTTCCCGTACCAAAGCAGGAAAGCACGGTCGCCACGGCAATACTTCGTCTACATTCGAAGACGACGAACAAGAGGAACATGGTGATGAAGGCGAAGGCGATAATGAGGGTCGCGCGGCCAAGCGAGAAAGAAAATATTCTCGTTCTAGGTCAAGGAGTCTATCTCAAGAGCAGGAGCAGAAGACCCCACGAAGTCGATATGAGGAAGAGCTTATGCACCTAAATAAGGGAATAGAAGGTACCAAAGGGTATGGTGGCCCCTTAGTAAAATAGCACTGGGTGAAACTTCGACTTGCAAGTTGTAGCGAGGCAAGAGTTTGCTATGCCGCGCCTGCTGTTATTGATTAACGTCAGAAGTCTCGAGTTCCAATCTTGTAAGTTTGGTACCAAGAGAGGCGCAATGATTGCTTTGTGGAAGGCTTATAATGGTCTGCGTCCGCACTCACTCAATAATGTTACGCCGCTTGTAACACATGCTGCTACCGGTGCTTACAGTACCCTGTTCAAAATATCTCTCCTCTATTCTCAGTTCTTACTTTTCCGAAGTCCCGAAATCTGTGTGAAGACCTTTTGTGGTAAGTTTGCAACTTGAGGTGTGGGCCCACAACTTGGGCCACAAGCCTGGCCCCCAGGCCCTGTGGGGCCCAGGGCAAGGCTGTTGTGGCCCAACATTGGGCCAACAAGTTGGCAACAACTTGTGGGCCACACTTCGTTGAAGAAAACCTCAACTTGTAGCCACTTGCCCTTTAACGCCTTAACGGCTGTCTTACTAGTAGGTACTGTACGCCATAAAACGACACTACTCGGGCATTTGTCATTATGTCATCACTTAATGTCTCCGTTCATACGCAAAAGTAAAGGTAGTAATATAGAAGTGAGGAAAAAGACCGCCCGTTAAACAATTATAGGCAAACGGGGACACACATTTACTGTCAGCGCAGCAGAAGTTACTTTCGGGCGCAGAACGGTTCCAGAACCTCATTAGCACGATGAGCATCACAGCAAAGTTTGTGGTTCTGCCCTTAACTCTCAGTGGAGATATCCATGCCTCCAAAGCTCGTATCACACGAGCAGAGCTAGAAATAACCCTGCTGCTGGAGCATAAAGTTAAACCTGTCTCGTTAGGGCTTTGGAAAGGAGACATTGCACGGAACACGGTCGAAAAACAAACCAATGTCCATAGCTATTCGTCGGTATTTACACCCACATTGGCAAACGGCCACAATTGGAAGAGCTTCGCCAACGTTACGAAGGAGAAGATTCCTCTCAGCTGCTGCAGCAATGCCAAAGTTCAAGTGGAATCGAAAATTTCCGGAGTTCGGCGCTATAAGTCTGAGCAAGAAGACTGGTGCTGCAAATCGTACGCCACCATCTCATTGGCTACATTACTTGCAGTAGATGGTGAACCCTATGAGGTTCTTCTTCCACTAGCATTTACCAAAGCTATGACTTCTGCAAATACGAAAATTCCAGGGCATGGGTATCACGAGCAGGATACCTTCCTTCACCTGCGCATGCTGTGCAGTACCTCACCAGATCTGTGTAATCCTATTCCGAAGATTCAGGATTTTCAGAAGGAAAACCTAGCTGTGAATGTTTACTTGGAGAATGTAACTATCAATGGAGAATACCTGTGCAATTTAGTCACTGATCGCCCAAAGGGCCCTGGCCGCCTCAACAACTTCTCAGTGCATGCAAAATTGTCAACCTACACTGCGGATTCTTCAAAGCCCAAGTACACAGGATTCAACTTTTTCGAGGAACGTCTGGAGACAGCATCGAGCCCTAGTGCGTCCAAGTTGAAGAGGGATAAATGGGCTCAAATTTCAGCTTCTCCATTCCGTTGGGCCCGCACCGCAACAGCTACCCTGAACCAAGGCATAGTTGTATCATTGGAAGGCATTAAGCTACCAACCGAGCAAACCCTGGGAGCAGATGCCCTTCCGACATTCTTGCTTGATGTATACGTATCCATGAATGGTTCTGAGAAGCCTGCGTACCTTGCAGGCACTACATTGCTACCAATAACTCGGACAACTGCCGAAAAAGGACTATGCAGGACAGCTACTTTGAATTTAGAGAAACCCAACGTTGCAATGGAGCAAGAAAAAAGCAAAAGTGCACCCGACAACGCGGTAGATTGGGACATTTGTGGCCATGTTACAGCAAGTTGGCACTGCTTTAGAGAATCATGCGCCGGTGGTACAGTAACAAAATCCCCGGCTTGCAGACAGGTAGAGCGTGTACCGACGCCAGCGGAAATGCTTCCCCAATCTTGGGCTTCCCAAACAATTATTCTCGACGATATCACTGCCACATTGCCGGCTGGGCTGGTCAATTGGATTTCTGAAAAACGGATGTTGCTTTGTATGCAAATTCAGCCGCACGGGCGACCAGTGGGCCCGGGAGATGACCAGAGCACAGGCACCCAATACAGAGCGACTCTACAACCGATAGGTGGCCGCCAATATCTTTGGACTCTCCAAAACGATACTTCCATGACGGAGCTCTTGGGAACCTATCTTGAAGAATCGAAGCAGAGCGAGCCATGCAGAATCATATGGAACAAGCCACTAATGCTGCATAACGTACTCCCTGAGCACGACCATTACATAGGTTCCTCAAAAGAAGACGAAGACGATGGTCTCGCAGCGCTGTCCATTAGACTAGTGGCGTTTAATGCTGATAGTTGTGAAGCGATCAGACGCGATGCCGTCCGTCACAATCAAGAATTGCAACACCTAAAGGAGCACCCGTCAGCCGCCCACAAAATAGTGAACGTTGCGCAAAGAGTAAATCTTGCACCCACTAGCAAGGGTAAAGGGATAAAACTGGCGTCCGGAAGAGTAAAATGGAAAACATTTCACTGGACTTTGCACGAAGAGGGTTTAGAGCACCACCAGCTTGAGATGCAGCTTTCTCCAACTGCAGAGTTAATGAAATTGTCGAACGATGTTCTGGACAGGGGGGAATTGTATGGCAATTACTTTGTACAATGCCGCGTTAATGGTATTAAAAGCGGCGCCTCAGAAGAATCCAGAAAGCAAGAAGGGGAATTCACCGGCATCATGACTTGTCACACGCCAGACGTTGTTCCCGTCGCCGTCAACGTACCATCATCTAGCTCCAAGAGAAAACTCACCACAACAACAAGCGTTTCTGGACTTGTCTGGACAAATGACGAGTCGACAGGTAGGATAAAAACAACGCTCGTTCATCTTATAAGGGGAGCCAAGTCCGCTGATGCAAATGAAGCAATTCACTTACCCTCGTTTCACATTGATACCTCCATGTTCGAAGGCCCCGAGATGAACGCTGGTGGCAAGTACACGTTCTGCGAAGCGGGTGAATTGACTGCAAAACCAAGCAGTACCGCTCGCACCGCCGTTAAATTTACGGCCACCGACTACCTTCAGGTAGATGCCTTGATACAGAATGGTCCGGAAGAGCTTCCAGCGGTTGCCTGTATTCCGCTTTATCCCGCGTTTATTACTCCGGGTAAAACGGTGAAAGTCCAGTCATTCTTTTTCGTCGCTGATGGAATACACTCGGGACACGGCCTACCAATATCTTATCAAAGTGATAGTAAAGAAAAGCAAACCTGGTCGGGATTCACTCTTGAAAAATTTTCGAGCATAACGGCTCCTGGTCATCTGAGGAACGTGCTCGCCGCTTATTGCGCTACCGTCGCCGAAAGAAGGTACGACCTAACTCGTATGGATGCACTTCCTGTGGTAAGGAAAGAAAAGGCCGGAGATATTCCGCTTGTGTATAGTGCCGATTTTTCTATCACATTTATTCCGTGTGCTACGAAGAAATTCGGTACAAACATTAGACACTGGCCAATGCTTGCGCCGCCACAAAACCATGCCTGCAGCATCTGCTCTCAAATTCTGCAGAGTTACTACAGTGCAATGGAGATTCAGAGCCAAGGAGCAACTGAGCCTACAGGCAGAGCAACGTTTCACAGGTTTATGCACTCTCTTGCAAAGCTGCATAAAACGGCTGGTTCGTTCACTTCCCTTGATACCATTAAACTTGTTTCAACCCAAGGAACGGTGAAAAAACTCGCGTTACGCATAGTGGATCGGCTGATATTTCTCCTCTCGGCGACCTTCGAAGGGGGATCGAAAGAACTGGGTGTCCAGAGTGTTATACTGCCTCAGTGGTGTACTTTCCGTGGGTTACATGTTCAAATCAACGATGATACAATTGATAATGCTCGAGATCTGGCACTTGAGGTGGTGGAGCACTATGCACAGCCGACAATATTTGCTCGAGTAAAAGCATCCAATCTTCGCGTTGCCTGCTCACGGAAAGAGCTGTTAACCTTACTGATAGCATTCGCTGTGGAGTGTTCAACTCCTCAAAGCGCTCATACGGAAGAGACGTTTCTTCAGCGCACGTCAAAACTCTTGGAGAGGATAACTAAGAGCATCCCAATCACGTGGAAACAAATAACGGATTACATGAGTTACCTCTTAAGGTTCTGGGCTACCATATTTGTTTCAACAACAGCGGAGATCATGATGCACCATCACAATACTGATGACTTAGAGCCCATCCAGGAACAGCTCATCTCCAGTAGAAAACACGGGACAATTTTTCGCGTAGTACTGCTGGAGATCTTTTCGGCGCTTGGATATACGGCTTTTTCGAAGTCTACGCTCATGCGAATAAATTGCTTAACAGCGATGCAGTCATCTGATGCCACGGATACGATGCACTCTTCATATTCGCACTCTACGTTTCGGATAAGGCCCTTAAGTGCCCCAGCTGGAACCACCAAAGCTTCCAACGGGGATCACAAAATATTCTCTCCTTTGAAGCATAGTGTGGTAAAATCGGTGGCAAATGGTATAAGGAAGGAAGACTTAGATACAAGCGCGGGAACATTACCATTTTTTCCACCGGTGGCAAAATTGAAGTCCCGTGTCGCACGAAGCAAGACTGTTCGAAAAATTTATTTAAACCATGATGAAACGAAAGAAGACCGTCCGAAACATCCCCGCAGAAGAAGATCGCACAAGAAAAAAAAGAGCTCCAAACAATACGCAGCGAGGCTTCCAACACCCATACTCTCGCGAACAAACGAAAACAACAGCAATAGACCAGGGGCGAAAGATAACCGAGCCAGGAGAGTTGCCCCATTTTCGCCTATAAGGTCTCCAAAACATGCTATCGAAGCCATTGAAAAGCGGAGACTAGATCGAAAGTCTGAAAGAGAGCACATAGCCAGGAGTGAAACGTACAGAAAGCTTATTAACTCCTATGAAGACGTTTCGTCCCAGACCAACAGGGAAGGAGATCAAATATTCAAAATCATTGATGCCATCGATGACCGGAGCGATCCTCAGTTGTCACCAAAATCTAGTTGTGAGCAAGAACCGCGCTACGACACACCTACCAGTAGCGTACGCTCCGGGAATCAGCATGAAGAGATCGCTGATAACTCAATAAGCAGCGATTATATGGGTATCAAAGCATCCGACGAAGCGACAGACGTACTTCGTCTGCGTATGAAACGTCTGAATGGGCTCTTCTACTGCACAGCAAAAGCACTGGTATGTCTGCAGCAAACTAGGAGGGTTCTTCGATCCCGAAAAAAATAGCAACACGATTCATTCAATCACCTCCATTGAAACGGAATAATGACGAATTCTAGCATCCTTTGAGCCGGTGTACACATGATAAGAGTCGCCGCGAGACGTGCCCGTAGCACAGAAAACAGGGTCAACATTGCTCCCAGAAAGTTGCAACAGTAATTCCAAGTTCTTATTAGAGACGCTATGTCCGACCAAACAACTTGATCCGTCTTCTAATGTGACGCATATGATAGCAGCGTTCAAGTAACTAGAATAATTAACAACTGTGACTGTGTATACAGGTGAAGGAAACCTAGTCGAACAGAGTAAGTCAGCGGCAAGCCCCTGTCCAGAAGATAGGGAAAATACTATGAGCATTCCATCATGAGTACCAGCGAGGAGAGATCCTGCAGTAACGTCGATAGAATTAACACTCCGAACTTGATAGCCAAGGACATTGGATAGATCAATCCGGCGACTACACTCAGTGCTTTTGGAGCAATTCCAAAGCACGATGCAACCGTCTTCACAGCCTGCGCACACCATCGGTTGCGTTCTTCCTCCCGCGTCAGGTGAGAACAAGCGGATTGAATTCACCGACGAGTGGCACTGCAGAATGGAGATTGTTTCAGCGTTGTGTACTGTCCACAACCTGACAGTTCCATCTCTGCCTCCGGCTGCGGCAAGTGCAATGTCTCTTGTTTGATAAAATCGGTGCTCGATCAAATTAACTACATTCGACGTACACAATATCTTCTTGCCTTCTTCCAAAGAGTCCAAACACAGTATTCCACCTGTGTGCCCCTTCAAGATTGCCCCACAATGTCCCGTCTGCGTGTCCCAAATCCGGATGCTCATATCAGTAGACGCTGTCGCTACCGCCTTCCCTCCAACGAGCAGTCGAATGGCGTTTATGTCGGCGAAGTGCCCAAGTAGGAGAGTGTGCTTAATACCGAAGTTCCAATGAGTACCTACCCTGTCAATTTCTGTTTGAATACCAGCATTGAAACCCTCGTTATCAAACAGCTCTTTGTTGACTGGTTGTGCCCTCACAACATCTGAGTACGCGAAGACAGTAGCATAGCCTCCAGAATGGCCCGTCGCCACCATTTGTCCGTCTTCCGACACATCACAGCAGCGTACCTCTTTATTGCTTACTATTTCACGACAAGGCGGCATAAACCTCATCATTCGTTTGGCCCGCGTATACTCCACTTCGATGCCACCACTCTGCAAACGGGAAGGTTGCTGGATGATTCGCACCGAAAATTGGTCCGAGTTTTCCACGACAGTGGCAGTGTGGTTCGTCTGTCCATTGTCATTTTCCGACGCATGAATCTCAATGACACCCTTCTCCCCTTCTGCATTGTCGTGCTCGTATATCACCCAGAAGGATTCTCCCTCGTGACACTTCCAGTCCGGTTGGATATAGAACCCACTCATAATACCTTGTGCTCTGCACTGCCTCGCGTTTAATTTATAGAGTAGAGACAGCTGTAATAGATAACATAGACAATCAACAAGTGTTTGGACAAGCCACACTGCTCTGTGATGGCTTCTGGAGGCACACAAGTTGAAGTTTTCGTGCCGAGATTGAAGTCCCAAGTTGAAGGCAGGTCAGGAATGCACCGTGCACGGTGCACATAGTGCCATGGATTGATGCGCTGTATTAAGCGGCTCAGCTTTCTTTTTCCGTGTTCGAATCTGTCTCGTGGAGGGTCACTAATACGATGGACCCAGAGCTGATGGAAGCAGCGGCAGCTCCTGGAAGTGGTCATCCAGAGACTTCCAGCGGGACTTCTCAGGACAATGATGCTTCCGGAGATGGTGGAGGAGCATTCGGCGGAGGTTGGAGCTCCTGGTTCCAAACTGTCGCAAAGCAAGTCCAGGATCAGACTGTGCAAGCGGCCAATCGGGTAGGTGGCCCATTCTGTGTTGTACATATCCGGTCCTGTCAGTAAAGAACCAGTGGGCGTTCGTTCTGCAGATTTCGGAACGAGCGATGCAGGCTCACCAGGAATTCTTACAAGAGAAAGAAAGGATCATGAATGAAGAAGGTATGCTGTGTACGATTCACGAATGTCGCTGGAAGAAATACCTGTGTTCTATTGGATCGTGAAACAGATCCTCCCCCTATACGTAGAAAGTTACCGTGGATTCGAGGAGACGGCTCTTTGCCGCCCTATTGGCAAGAGATGCGCGATCAAACATTGAAACTTTCTAAAGTAAGTAGACTGTTTGTGATATGAACTTCCTGCGTATAAGTTTGTCACGCTGAGTCTTCCATGAACAGGATGACGACACGTTCCTGCAACCATTACCAGAGGACGAAGACTATGAGTTCGACATCGAAGAGTTTTTGGGTATTGCGAGTGCGTTGCTGCAAGAAGATCCGGCATTAGGAGAGAAGCGTTTTAAATTGGTTCCGCGAAAGCTGAAAGACGTGGAATTTTGGAGAAGATATAGCTACCGAGTTTATCAGGTCAAGAATACAATGATCAAGGCGAACGACGATGCCGAGCATCCTGGGTGGAAGGTGCAGGTGGCGCTGACAAATGAGGACATCAATAGGAACGAACCTGATGCGATCAATGAAGCAGGCGAAAAAATTAGGCAGTCAGCGCAGGACATGTGGAGTCAATTGACTCAGCAAGCTCGGCAAGCACACCAAACGTTTGTTAAAGACAAGTTCAAGGAGATACAGCAAGAAGGTAAGTATCCTCCCCCAGCGGATTGATCGGATGCGTTTTCTAGTTGTACTGTTAAAGTGTGTTTAGTGTATGCGAGCCTCGCAGAAAAGAGACAACCAAAGCAATATTTTCCGTGGTTTCGTCACGATGGCTCATTGCCACCTTATTGGAGGGAGTTGAAACATGCGATGTTGCACTTATCGAAAGTAAGGATTGATTTTGTTTCCAGTTTCTTCCATCAGAAAGAAGGTCTCTCTATGAAATTCGCAGGAGGCAAATACGTTTTCAGAGGTTGTGCCGGAAGGGTGTGAACCCGAGAAGCATGAAATTGAGCAAATGGCGGAAGGACTACTCAACGAAGACAGCAACTTGTCAGAAAAACGATATGAGCTCGTACCACGCTCTATGAAAGACGAGGCCTTTTGGCAACGATATATTTACCGTGTAAAGAAAACACAGCAAAAGTTTATGGAGGAGAACGACGACCTTGATCATCCCGGCTGGAGACAGTTAGCTACTCGACCGAGTGAGCCTAGCACGGCATCTCCAGTAGATTCCCCCGAACGGAAAGCAACACCTCAAGGAAGGCAAGACCCAGACGAGGGTGGAGAAACACAAGAAGCGGAGCCACGTGCCGATGACTCGGAATTTAACGATGCCCTTGAAGCACTGCATGGTCAAGATAACATGGATTGGGACGTCAACGATGACAACGCAGATAATGCGGATGACGACATCGAGCAACAAATTGCTGCCGAGTTGGGGGATGAAGAAGACGATTACGAAGTCATAAACCAAGAAGATGCACAATACGGTAGTGATCTTGATAACTTAGAAAATGAGGTTGCTCAAGAATTGAGTACGGCTGATGATGATTAGCTGTGAAATGCCTACAACTAAAAATGCAGCATTCACATATGTGTTGTGTAGATTGCTTGCCAGGTGCCCACATTGCCGACGTTATATAAAGAGTCAGATAACTAGGTACATAACTATTCACAATCAGGAAACCGATGCCGTGTCAAACTCTACTACTCCAAGCTCACATCGGTTCATTCTTCAAGAATTGAGTGAAGATGTGCAATGCCCTACTTTGCTGCATGTAAGGGACCATATGGCCCGCGTTGCGTACAGACGTGAAGGTCAGGCCCTCGTACTCAAGGGTATATCCTCCGACTTGCCCATCAACAGTGTAGCTTCTCCATCCGGACTTGACAGGGAGATCCAAGACTTCCAACCAAGCTCTAGTCCCGGTAATTGGCACGATAGCATCCACATCGCCAGAATATACCATCATTTGAATGTTAGCCTTCAGTAGATCACGATAAACGGGAAGCATCGAGGAAAGCAGGCTCTCACGGGAGTAGTCTACGATGTTTGAGCAGTCGCGCCAAGGACGTCCAAGGTTGCGAGCATGGATTGCATCTTGGACATCCTGCCGATTTAGATATTTGGAAACTTTGTTGGAAATACATGGATCGTAGTTCTTACTACCGCCGTCCGCACCGTCAGACCCTGCGAGGCGCCGAGCACCTGAGCGACGTAGCCCACTACCAGGTGCTGGGAGCTCTGTGTTCTGACCGTCCTTCCGTCCCAAATACTTCAACAACTGGTTCGCATGGTTAGCAACAGCTTCATCTTGCGAGTTGCACACATCAACATAAATGTCATAGATATTGATGTTACCCATCTGTTGCATTGCCAAGTCTTGGTAATGTTGGCAGTCACCTTCATCAAAACTCTGTCCTTCCTTTTGTGCCTCTTCCAGAAGTTTATACGCACTGCGCAGTGTCTTAGACTTCTTCAGAGGCCCAACATTGGACATGTTGCAGTTCTGAAGTATTCCAAAGAAAGCGTCGTCGTAATTAATACCGTGGCTCCACCAATAAAAGGCCGCTCCCGTGTTATCGATCTCTGCTACAGTCCACGCGTTCCCCACCATGAAGCCTTTGAAGTTAATGTTGATAGAAGGATTGTTCTTCTGGTTGGTAACAATAGTGTGGGCAAAGTTCGGAACATAGTGACCACCATAACTTTCCTGCAAGCATAAAGATGCATATGCTACGCAACTTACGGTAGTCATACTTACAGGGCGAACAACTTACACCTGAGATGTAGACAGGGTTTTTCTGAAACTCGGGATACATTTGTAAGAACCGAACTAAGAATGTATACAAATCCTCAGAAGTTCGCTTGTCGCCCACTTTGTAGTCGGAAGAAGTATTGGAGTAAGAAAACCCCACTCCTGCGGGAGACTCGATAAACAGCAGATTAGCTATTTGATTCCAAGCCCAAGGGTTGGGGACTAGTGTTCCGTTCTCGTGCGGGTAGAATGGCCCAAGTTCACTCATTAAACCACCACCAACGCTTGAACAACCGGGGCCACCGTTGAGCCAAATGACAAGAGGGTCTTCTGATGGATTTTTTTCACTTTCCGTCAACCTGCCAAATACAAGCGAAAACGAAACGCGAGTTTCCAGAGGGTGGGAAGTGGAGCTCCGCGTGGGCCCAGACGTACCAGTAAAACAGAGCTCTTCCGTGGGATTCGTTCACAGTCACGTATCCGGCATATTGACTGTAGCAATGACACAATAATCGAATTAGCAATTGAAGATCAAACGTGCATATATAGCGCAAGACAAGTGCTGCTTTCTCCGCACTCTGTAAACCAAAGCCATACTTACTCGAATGTGGGGTTCGAAGGGTTCCAACCTGGCAAATTCGAGATTTTGTGAGGAGCATACCCACCCAGAGCTGTCTGAGATGCCAATAAGGCGGCGGAGACCACCAAACCCAATGCACTGCTGATGGTGTTCATGTCACTTGGTTGCCGGGGAGAGGAAAAACACAGGAGTTTAATTAATTACTCTATCCACGACCAGGTAGGAAATTAAATATACCCAATCCTCGTCAACACGAAAGTACTATTCAGTAGCTGCTGCATATATGTCACACGTGAAGAATCGAATTTCCCACTGGGCGGCCCGGGCCAGGGCCGCTGGATTCCCAGGAACTGGGGTATCCGGGCCGTCGGCCCGGCTTCGTGCGATTGGACTCCAATCATTGGAGTGAGTTCCCTTCATCGATGCACCATTATTACAATGGTCAGAGAGATGACAGACTGAGTCAGACAAGGCATGTGGAATTGTCAGGGAGGGTGTGTCCTGTGTTTGTAGATTCATTGGTCAGAGGGTTGTAACCTGAGGAAGTGATGATGCTGAGGACCTCCATGCGGTTGAGGAGGATATTGACCACATGTCAGAGGGTTGGTGGTAGCTATGTAGGAAGATATGAAGCACGTGGGCTTACCCGATCTCTCAGTGGCCAACTTGTTTTTCATTCTCGACCGAAAGGAAGACAATCTTTGTCGACCACTAGCTCCGTCGCTGAACGAGGAGTGGCACTTTCAGTGGTCGGCGATAGAATTACGATAAAAAACATGAACACTGGAAGAGTGGGAAACGTAGTGAGATTCGAGAGTGGCGCTGAAGGTATGTACTCTGAAGATTGTTCTGTCTGAATGGGGCGGTATACGACGGAGCTCAAGTTTTCCTTGCAGCTTTTATTACCGAAGTGCTAGACAACGGAGAGAGCCATGCTATCCATTGCAGTGGAAACAGGCCTCATGCGTCGGAGCTCTGCTGGGTTGCACATGATCTTCCTCATATTTCAATCAGTAACAGTAAGCTGGGCAGGATACTGTCTCCCTCTGGGGACACCTTAGATGTACACGGAGGGACTGGCGTGGGATCTGACAGTGCTGTACATTGGCCACTATTATCATCTTCATGTCAGAAATTTCATGACCGCGAACTCGCAAGAAATTCAGGAGTATTCTTCACTCAAAATCACGTGGCTGATGTGTTCCATCCCCTTGTTCGGGGGTCGGCTACTCTAGTCACAGTTGACGAGTATGTTATATGCCTTGTGCTTTAAATCCAAGTCAGTATGTCATTTGAATTGCTTTTACAGAAATCTGGATATTGGGGAGTACATTAATGAGTTGTGCCAGGGAATTACTGACAATCAGTCGGCTCATTTGATATATGCAGCGGTTGGAAGATCTGAATCGAAGACTATTTCCGTGCTGGAACAGTTCTCGAAGCACCACGAAAGGAACCAGTTCACAGCTGTAGTAGCGCCAGATTCTTCGTCCTTAGGAGAGCAATATTTGTGCCCATTTTCTGCTGCCGCTTTGGGTGAATACCTTAGGTCACAAGGCAGACATGCCGTTATTGTTTACGACAACCTTACCAGACATTTTGAAATTGCTCGACAATGCGTAAATTTGGACTGGAACAAGATATTGGCGACTCCATCCCATCACGGATTTCTGTTCGACTCCTGCTACAAGTCCAAAGAAACTGAAGGTTCTATGACTGCGATAGCCCTCGCAGAAGGGTCACCACAAGAAGGCGCCGGTGTGCCTACAGCCGAAGCTGCTGTCGCACAGATGTCTCAACAAAGGAGCGCTCGAGGTGGCATGCATATTCCTAGTATGGCAAGCTCGAAGGGAGCGGACGGTCATGACATAGCATCTATAAAAAGACGAGGATACCTCTCACTTTTGGTATCACTGGCACAAGACACGTACCATGTTGGACAAGTTAACACAGAGGGTGATTGGAGATCCTACGACGAAGATGCGTTATTGCACCGTATGGGAACTGCTTCGACAGGGCCAAGCTACCACAAGTACGCTAATCGAGCCATTCACCTGTTCCGTCAGCTACGTCTACTAGCCCGAGACAGCGCCCAAGCTTACTCTCATGGAATCGAATTCGAAGCTGATCTAGACCAGCTATTGGCATTTTATCTAAAAGCGAAGGTGGTTATGCTCCAACAGGGATTACCTGACGGATATTCGTTCAGTAGCGACTACGAGGCAGCGGAATATACACTCTCTAGTATGCTCCAAGAAGAAAAATCGTTTCCCCAGGACGTTGTTGATCCAAATCCCAAGACGAATTATTTGACTGGAAATGCCCGTCCAGGGATTGGTGGTATCTCTGCTCGTGAGATCCATACGTCTGCTTGCATGTTTTCACAATCTAACGAAGATGAAGGGGATAACAAGGCACCAGACATACCTACGAGTCCTGAATTTGAAAACAGGATGAAGAAACTCGAGGAAAAGTTAGATCCTGCGCAGAAACAAGCATTTGCACACGTTCGTGCGAAGAAAGAAAAAGAAAGGCGGAAGCGCTTCAATAAGATCCCGGTAGCATCGAAGTCGGAGACTAAACAGAACCGCGGTAGTACACGCCCAAGATCTGTTGGTAGTGAGAACGATGACCACAGTCCTTTTTCTAGCGACAGTCCCTTCTCAGTTGATAGTGATAGTGAATCAATGGAGCGGCAACAAGAAAGGACCCGTGACGCTGACAGACAGAGCGACGAGGAGGACAACGAATCTTCTTCAGAGCGGTCTGATGCAAAAGACAAGAGTACTACCGCGACAAGCACCGCTGAAGAAAGAAAGCTCAAAATTCTTAGAATGAAGGCTGAAAGAGAAGCTCGGCGCCGCCCAGGCTCAGAGGGAGAGTCTCACAGAGTCAGCGAACGTAAGGAAGATGCTGGCGAAGCGACTTGGATATCGCGGTTTCATGATACTCTATCTCGACCTAGTTTCCAAATTAGTGAGAGATTTTTGGATGCACAACGAAGGGAGTCTCCTTTATTTGCAATGCTGTTTTCACTCACTCACGGGTATTGCAGAGCCATACCAACGTCGAAAATCAATGAGTATGCCCGTGGACTTGCATCCACGTTATCCGTGTGTCCGGCTCCCGAGGGAACCGCAAGTGATTCTCTGCTGACGGAAGTAATGGAGTTGTCTGGTGAAGATGGAGGGGTTTCTTTTGAACAAATAGATGCGTCAAAGGTTGCAAAGCATTCTCCGTTCTCGTGGGACAAATTGCGAATGATGGATGAACGAAATGCTGTAAAGTGGTTGTTGTCTAGCGACATCGTTAGGAGCGCCGAGCTCAATGACACCGAAATCTCTAAGTTACCTTCATTTTGGCGAGCATATCATGAAGTAGTTCGTGCGTTCACCGTTCATTTTCTTCTTGAACACGCACGAGGGGAGAATCCTACATCGTAGGCACAGGGTAAGACGCAGTGTAGAGTGCTTCCTGCTCGCGCACCGGAAGTCCGCCTACGCCTGGTGCAAGTCCCGCTACAGCGTACGGCTGCATAATCTGAACGATTCCTGTGATCCTATCGCTGCCTGAGGTGCGCGGAGCTACCAGTTATGCACCCCTCTGTCAGGTTCACATACAATGAATCATCAATCAGATACAGTTAGGGACACCATGGATCTTGTCAAGCCTAGATGTGTGTAGTCGTATAGCTGAATGCATATACAAAATGGAGTGTATATACATGCGCAGTACCACTTGTTTAAGGTGCCATGTATCTACTTTATAGACCCTCCTGCAAACAAACTACCAGCACGTGCTATTATCTGCTGAGCCGTCGTCTGCGTCACAGCTACAGCCACGGCTCTACGAATAGTAGTTGCAGGGAAGGATACCATTCAAACAAGCCAGCTCATATCCACTTGCGTCCTTATAGGCCGTTGACGCTTACAATGGAATCGCCGCAGGAATTCTCTAGCGCAGCCGCTGCTCCACACTCTGAGGAGGAATCCACCACCCGGACAACGCAGGACACTGCTGCTGCTGCTGCTGACAATGGTGCATCAGGTGGTACCGAACAAGAGCGTCGAAAGCGAAAGAGAATGATGCTCGTGGTGGCGTACGATGGGACCAAATACCACGGATCGTTCAGTGTGCCCCATTCTTCTGTGAACAGTACGTACCATATGTGCTTTGGAATTGTACCACAATGTGCAAAGTGCAATGGTCCTCATCAATGACTGCTAATAGTGCAGCTGTGGATAAGCAATTATGGGAAGCTCTTAAAAAATGCGATCGGGTAAAAGTCCAGGACGAGCTTCGAAAGGAACCCAGCTTTCCACTGAAGCAAACAGGGATTAGTCGATGTAGTCGCACTGACAAAGGGGTAAGGCTTAAAAACACACGTTCGGAATAGATTGTTACATTTTGGACTGACTGTCGCACAGGTTCACGCTCTTAGATACATGCTATCGCTAGATGTGAGTTTTGCTGTGTTACGTTCCTAGCTGCTTACATGTATGTACCGCGGCATGCCGATTTTGTAAACACAGTTAGCCATATTGGAATCTGAGATTTCGTGGGGGAGACAAGCCCATCACATAGCTGACGAGATCAATGAATTCCTCCCGGAAGATATTCGTGTTACCTCTTGTGTTAGAGTTTCAAACAAATTTCAAGTAAGTTTCTGTTTACATGGTGAGCTGCAACGACGTCGCTACCCAAATTCTTCGTCCTTCCAGGCTAAGAAGGCAGCTTCCTCGAAAGTGTACGACTACTACTTACCTGTGAGCATATTTCAGCGGGACTTATCAAATCGTCTCCAGTCGTTGGGAAGGGGACAAGAATGGAACGGACAGTTAACTGAGGAGGAGACAGAGGGGTAAGTCTTTAGGTCCTTGCAGAGTAGCTGCTGAGGTTTACAAAGGTTTGGCTTGCAGGCTTCGCCGCTATAACACATGTATGCAAAAAATGATTGGTATTCATTCTTTTCACAACTTCACGAAGCCGAAAGATCGGAAATCGATGGTCGTTTTCAAGGGTGACCCTCCTTCCCAACGAATGGGGGATAGCGCGAATAATTGGACTCTCTTCGCCAATGAGTAAGTTCCAATGGTGACCTTACTGGGTTAGCGTATATGCGAAATTCCTTGTGAACTTGGTGACACCAGACACGATGATTTTACTCCACGGACTGATGAAGACTTCTCATCTGTTTCACTGTGGAAGAAGACGTCTAATGGAGTCAGGCAGATATACGCAATAGATGTCTCGGAACCATTTACATTTAGTGTATCTCCTCAGTCTGTTTCTCAAATGCGCGACCAAGAGCTTTATGATTCGGTGTTTTCACCGCAAGATCCTAATTCGGATACGTTCTGCTCGCTGCCTCTGATCAAGACCTCACTCATTGGTAGCGCGTTCATTTTCAATCAAATCCGCCACATGGTTGGGCTTGCTGTCGCAGTAGGACGAGGAATAGTTTCCGAAGAATACGTTGATTGGGCACTCTCTCTTCCTCGTGTACCGATGCTACCACTAGCTCCTCCAGGGACATTGCTGCTGCGTGATGTCGACTTCGATGCTAAGTATGCCTACGCATTACTTCTCGTTCATCTCTCCTGGTGCATCTTTACGTTGGCCAATATGTCCACAGATACTTTATGTGCTCTGAACTGCCTAAAAGTCAAAGAGAATCATCAATCCCAGTGATAGCGAAGGAAATGAGAGACTACCTACTTGAAGAGGGCGAGGACTTTAGCAATGCATCATGTAAGAGGGAATTGTGGATAAATTCGTATTCCATCTATATAGAGAAATTCTTTCCATGCTAAGCGCAGTCCTGGCGATAATGCATCCTCCTTCACTTGACAAGGAAAACAAATTCTTCGAAGAGGAGCTGAAACCGCGCCTTGTAGCCAATTCGGATACGATGTTTGAGTACCCGGACTATGTTACCCACGCAAGGGAACGAGCAGAGTTCGTTGCCAAAGTATGTTTCAATTTGCGCGGAAGATCACCGTATTGCCTCAAAGCGAAGCACGTGTCCTTGAACTTCAGATAAAAGCGGAACGGTACAATAATGGTGGTGCAAATTCTACTGAAGCCAATGCCCAGGAGATCACGGCAAATGTGGAGCAGCTAAAGGAGCAGTACTCGCACATTCTCAAACATCCATTTTACACTCGGTGGCAGGGAACGTTCGGTGGATGGATTGCTTTGAACGATGAGTCCCTCGACTCTGAATCCGGTAGGAAGGAAACGGCTGTGGTAAAAAGGAGATACGAGCTGTGGAAGGAAGCAATCAAGGACTTCGAGGAGCGGTCCGGCATCAACGAATGGCAAGGTCGCGTATCAAGAGCAAGAAACGTATTTGGAGATCAACATGTGTGGCCAGAAATTCTTCACAGATCTCTGGAACCTTACTGGAAAGGTGACCAGCCCAAACTCCCTGAAGACGCTCCCACGATAGACCCAAGCGATGCTGACTTCGGAAAATGGAGACACTCTAATGAAAAGGTGAACATGTATGACAGTTTGGGAGTGCTACCTCAAGGGTTTCGCACCTCAGTTATGATCAAATTCCGAATTTTTCCAGCTCGATCAATTCATTCCTTGATGCAAGCCGTCGCGCTTCGCTTGGTTGATGGTACGTGGCCACTGCTAGCCTCGACGGAAGAATACCATGACCTCATCAGGCGAGCGGGAATCGACGCGTTGCTGGACGAGGGGATGCATGCAGCATACTTGCAAAGAGCGCAAGAAATTGCAGGAGCATTTGAGCGAGGTGGTGGCAAATACCTAAACGAATCAAAGAAACGACAACGGGACTCGAACGCAGGAACATGCATGAGTCGATCGTGACTCATTTCGTCCGTATCGTTGCACTTCCTTGTGAAGTTGCACCTACGGTTTAGAATGTTGGCTATATAAGCAAGACGCTTGAATATGACATTGATGTTTATTTCATGCATTATGTGTAGTAATATGGGGGCAACATAACAGATCCCTGGTGTGCAGGCGAGTACGCGAATGGCTTCAACTTGCTGAGTCAGGCCGTTAAGCACCATTATTCACTGTCAATAGGGACCTTTACGATGACCATGTACCCTATACAATCTCGGAATAACTCTCAAGATAACACTCATCAAGATGCCGACGCGGAAGATGCGCTATTCTTTGAAATTCCGGAACATGAGGAAGAAGAAGAGGACCAAGGCAGCACATTTACATTTGATTTAAGCAATTCCTTCAACACTACCGGCAGACATCCTCTACGCGGGGAGAAACTACATCATACCACGACCAACGACGGCAGATGCATACATGCGCATGAAGAGAAGAATGCCTTCTACCGAACGCAACAACCGGAACGCTGTAGTTCCAGAGCCATTTCGCCCTTGGTCTCTCCCGGCAAGAACCAGGAAACTTACGGGTTCCAAAGGCAATCTCAAGCAGAGGCACAAGATGATAGTGCAATATTCAACGTAGCCCCTCATCAGGACGAAGCCGCCGAACGAGAACAGCATGATGGATCTAATAGGTGGAATGATGCGAGTTGGCTGAGTGATATTTGCAGTGAGGACAGTCAGTCTGAGTTGGACCAGTCTATTTGGGGAGATCCAAGGAAATTGTTGTATCCCTTTAGAGATTACGCAAACGATTTAGAGCTAAGCATCAATCTGAATGGAAATGAGCACGCGTATTTGAGTAGTCAAGAATCGGAACACAATGATGCAGCAGGTTCTCCCCGTCCCTGCGACAAGAACTCCGAAGTACACAGGGAGGGTGCCAAGGTCCATTCTCAAGGTTTAGTGTTACCAAATCACGGTTTTGCTAGCACTCGAGAAGTTTCCCCAACTCAGCATTCGCAACACAATGTCGGCAATTCCGCCCCTGAGTCCGAAGAGTTTTCGTATGTCCACCCGATGGTCCAAACAAGTGGGTTTGGTCGTTTCCGAGGAGCGTATTCGGGAGTGAGACAACTGGCAAAGACCCTTCCCTTTGAGGAACAAGGCCAACATCCCCATAATAATCTTAACTACCCGAGAGTTTCTCCAATACCGTCTTCACACGAGGGAAATCAATCAGTAGCACCCAGTGCCATCCAAGAGGATGGCTCACATGCCGACGAGGCAAGTGATGCTGCAAGTAACACAGTCAACGGTACAGTAGCAAATGCGTTTTCATCTACTACGACAGCCCAACCAAGTCATGGTCAGCAAGACGACGATGCACAAACGACGTCAACCATGTCGTCACTTCCACCTTCCGGGCCAGCTGAAGATTCTTTCCTCTCAAACGGCCGCAAGCGTACACATAAAACACGCACCTTCCTACATCGACGCAAACCTGTTTCGCACCATGCTCGCAGAGACACCTTCGTAAAGAACAACTACGCGCTTCCGAATTCGAGGCTAAGGCAGCCAAGTCATGGGGGCAATGTACAACGCGCTCAAACTGCGGGATCGCCAAAGGATAGCCACCAAACAAATGCAAACTTCTTTGAGGAGATACCCATAAGGACGGAGCAGAACGATATGATGGTACAAAGTGTTAGAAGCTCGGAATGCACCTCACGGGATAATAAACATCCAGTGGGTCAGCAACAGTCCTCCAATGATGCAGAGCGACAACCTCCCAGCAATAATGAGAGCGCCACTAGTGCTAGAACTGAAAAATCCTCCAATCTTAGAATGGAATACGACAAGGCCGTGCGGCAGAAAAATAGGGCTAAAATGGGACGCAACATACAAGACAACTCAAGTAAAAAGGAAAAGAAAATCAATAAGTTGATTGACATGTTGATGCGGGAGCGTCCGGTAAACATGCCAGCGGAGCAATTAAAATCTCAAGTTCTCGAGCGCCTTAAGGACGAAGAAAACTCACGAAGAGCAGAGGAGGTTAATTTAGAAATGAAGTCAGCTAAGGAAAAACAAGATTTCCAAGAATTGAAGCGCTTATTGCTGGAAGAAGAAAGAGAAAAGTCATCTGCCAAAAACAGTCATCTCAGCCGAGGCCAGTCAACGCAAGGATTGACATTGTCCTCTAAGAATGTAACAACCGGGCAAAGTGTTCGAGAGAGAATATCAAAGAAGGAGAGGGACAAGGATACAGCTTCTGAGTTATCTTCTTTCTTAGAAACGGCAAGTACTGAATGTGACGAAGACTCTCCTGAGAGAGAGAACGATGCAGATGCCGAGACAGACCAAGACATTTTTAATAACGCGCAAAGATTTGAGCGGCGGAAAGCCATGCACCCGTTTGATAGAAACCGGGAATTGCTCTCTCAATCGTCGGCGAAGATTGCCGAGCGACAACTCCTTGATTCCCTCGCTGAAATAGACGAGAAGCTGAACGCCAGGCAAGCGGCTATCCGCGATTCGCGAAAGCGAGAGTTACAGTACAGACTTTCTGATCCCCGACAAAATGCAGAAAAGGAGGATAGTCACAGCGGTCTTGACCGTAAGCCATCACTCTCGAGTGTTGCCAAGAACATGCTGGACGACTTCACTGGCACAAAACACAAACCGAGGCCGCATGAAGCTAGGAGAATATAGAGAAATCAGCAAAAATACTCTGCCCGTCTGGTTACTCCGCACCATCTCAAGGTGGGGCAATGCGGAAAAACGAATATAACATGTAGCTACTACCGGTGTGTATTTTGCTTAACTACCAAATACGTAACCACTCTAGCCAGTGAGAATTAATAACGACGCGGTAATTTGCTCTCACCTCGTTGGACAGCTTCTCTATGCTTAGCCGAATCCGCTAAAGTCTTGCCTGGAGGAGGCTGGAAACCCTCTCGCGGCTTAACCACGTTCTCAACTTCGATCTCGTGTTCTGTTAGCTCTCGTACGTTCTCTTTTCCAGCGTCCTTTTGCGCTTGTTGCTGATGGATTTCTTGTAATCTCTGTAAGTCGAACAGGCACATTGGTGAGAAAGATCCTACAGGGAGGAAGTCGCGGTGAGTAAACTTACAGGATCCGCAACTCCCAATTGTTCGGCTTGTTGGTAGACTGTTGTATATGGCAGAAACTCTGCCTTGTGTTCCTCCGCTAAGTCCGTTTCCTTATGCGCAGCAGGCTCGAAATCCGCCATTTCTGTTTTCGTCAACGAACGCACATACGCAGCGGGGTTGCCGGCCCAGAGCTGAAGAGTCAACAGTTAGCACGATTAACAACAATGACAACAAAACAAGCTACACGTTGTCCCCATACCTGTCCGGAAGGTATACGTCGGCCTCCGTGGACAACAGCTCCCTCTGCTACTTGGGAGTACTCTTCGACAATAGCACCATCCATGATCACCGCACCGGCACCTATTTGAACATTGTCATCAATCTTGCAGGACTGAAGCATGGCACCAGGGCCTGGACTACAAAAAGAGAGTAACCATCGTACGATATATATGAACCCAGTCAGTCCCGTTGAGAAATGCGAACATACCAATCCGAACGTTCCTACCAATTTCGCAGTTGGCTTCATCTTTCCCTTCTACACTTTTCGATGTGTGAATGACCGCTCGATCACCTACAACAGAATTGTCTCCTATCGTTATATTATTTATATCAGCTGCGTTGCAAATGAGTTCCAACCGGTTTCCCGACATCCGCGCAAGGGGTAGGCAGCTACGCGCACATTTGGTAGCCAATCCTTACCTCTAACAACAGCACCGTACCAAACGACGGTCTTGCGTCCACATAACACATTCCCAATAACAGAAGCATTCGGAGCCACAAATGTATCCGGAGACAAGCTCGGGTGCTTCTCGTATAGGTTCATTACGGCTCTATGTCGCGAGACTGCAATCAAATTCAAGACACAAGCACAGCCGCGCAAATTCGTGATATAATTCTTCGGTGAAGTATAGTGTACACAAACAACATACAAGGCTCTCTGTATATGGGATTTTCCAATGCGCGCAGGCCAACACGGTCCACTGCTTGGCCTGTTTCACGCAGCATACGCCCGGTTTCATACATCAAACGACGGAACATTGTAAAGTATTCTCGATGGTCTTTCGTCTCCGGCACAAAAAAGGACGTGAGGTCGAGTCTAAACTGCTCTAAACAGCCTCTGAAAGCAGTGACAAATCCACCCAAACCAAGCTTTTTGAGGGTGGGGCGCTACCATGGCACGGAGGAGGCGGGGAAGAGTCCGGACCCGGGCCGAACTCCCGCGCCGAAGCAACAGCGGAAAACCCACAAAAAGTATCGGGTATCTAGCCAAAGGGGAGTCAACAGGGGACACGAAAGCCTGCGCCGCCCCGCAAGAGAGATGCCGTGGGTACCAGGCAAACTTTCCGTCGACTTTTCTGAAGAACCATCAATAAGGGGGCCATGAAGGGCGTAGTTTCTCCCCTTTATAGAGTGTTATTCTGTCTGATTTTCCGCTATCTTTCTTGATCAAAGTTTACTGTACTTAGTGGCAGTTGTCGTCTGCTGCTTCGTGACGGAATCTTGAGCAAACAGTATCCAAAGAGAAGATTGGCTTCCTTGCCTTTGGGTCCGCAGAAGAGGAAACTAAGACCCATAAACCGAGGCAAATACGTGTCTAGCATTCAGGATACCGGCTAATATAGAAGGGGCAGTCTATAATCTTTTAGTACTCTGTCTCGTAGGACCGTTGCTGCACCAAAATGTCGGGGTCTCACTTGACAAAGGAATTCTTTGACCTCGTCAAAGCCATTGGCGAGAGCAAATCGAAACAAGTAAGGACTTTATTGAGTGTGGAGGGGCATCGTTTGTATGTTTACTGGGAATCATTTTCGTGCAGGAGGAAGATCGGATCGTTGTGGAAGAAGTGGGCAAACTCAAAAAGCAGCTCAATGATTCTAAACTGTCCTCGGTACGTCGTGCTGCGGCTCTCTCCACTTAAAAGCACATAAACCGGCCATGTTGCCATTCATTTGCGCAGAAAAAGCTGAAAGAATTTTTGATTCGTATGTTGTATGTGGAGATGCTTGGCCATGATGCATCGTTCGGCTACATCAAAGCTGTAGAACTAACTGCAAGCCCTAACCTCCTCGAAAAGAGAGTTGGTACGTCTAGCTATGTGGCGGACACTTTAGCCAGTATTTTTATATTTCTCCAATCTGTGAATGAGTTCCAGGGTATCTCGCTGCGTGTTTGTGTCTTTCCCCTGAGAATGAGTTTAGAATCATGCTGGTGAATAGACTCCAGCAGGATATGCAGTCAACCAATGTCCTAGAAATTTGCGCGGGTCTGACCGCGGCAACCAAGCTGGCGACAAATGATATGATACCTGCTCTTCTTCCTCTTGCAGAAGAAAAGTGCTTGAAGCATGAACAGTAAGTTGGAGCTTCTGTTAAATAGGTTCTTTTTGCTCGTCTTCACCTTGGCTCATTGGATTGAGCTTACAGAGCTATCGTTCGTAAAAAGGCAATCATGTTGCTTCACCGCTTTTATCAGCTAGATAAGACCGCCATAACACATTTGAATGAGCAGTTGAGACGGTGTCTGTGTGATACTGATCCTTCTGTCATGGGAGCAAGTTTGCATCTTTTCTATGACATGGCCGTCGAGGACCCGGAAAGCTATAAGGACCTTGTACCGTCGTTTGTCTCTATACTGAAGCAAATTACCGAATTGCGTTTACCGAATGATTATAATTACCATAAGATGCCTGCTCCGTGGATTCAAATGCGTCTTCTGCGAATCCTCGCCACACTTGGTCACGGAGACAAGAACTCCTCAGAGCAAATGTATGAAGTACTGCTGGAGGTTATGAGGCGGGCTGATACAGGGATTAACATTGGATATGCTGTTGTTTACGAATGTGTACGAACGGTCACATCCATATATCCGAATCCCACTCTTTTAGATGCAGCGGCCTCAAGTATCGGCAGATTTATTTCTAATGAGAACCACAACCTCAAGTATTTAGGAGTTACAGGCTTGGCCTCGATTGTAAAGGATCACCCGAAGTACGCCAATGAACATCAGTTGACAGTGATTGACTGTCTACAGGATACTGATGACACCTTGAAACGACGAACATTGGACCTCCTGTATCAGATGGTGAATCCTGTGAACGTCGAGGTTATAATTGATAAGTTATTGGAGCATTTGGATGCGTCAGACGATTCGTACCTGCGCGCGGATTTGGTAGAGCGAATATCCCAAGCAGCGGAACGGTTTGCACCCAGCAACACATGGTACATTCAAACAATGACCTCCGTTTTTGAACTAGGTGGTGATTTAGTGAAGCCGGAGATGGCTCATAACTTAATCCGGCTTATCGCAGAAGGCACCGGGGAGGATGAGGAAGCTGACAAAGAACTCCGAGTAGAGGCCGTCGAAACGTACTTAGATTTGATTGACCGGCCGCAGCTATCAGATACCCTTCTTCAAGTACTTTTCTGGGTCTTGGGTGAATACGGATACCTTTCAGATTCTCAATCTTTGACGGAAATTACAAAGAATGTGGTAAAATTGACGAGCCGGCAATCGCTCTCTTCGAGCACTCGCAGTTACGGTGTTACAGCTTTGTCCAAGTTGACTGCTCAATTGGGCAAAGTCCTTCCGGAGGTACAGAAGCTTGCCGATAAGTACTATTGCTCGAAGGACGTGGATCTGGCTCAACGCTGCGCTGAGTTCAAGGCACTTTCAGCTCGCATGGACGTCGCTCGAGAAGTCTTGCCGGTGGATGCTAGTTGTGAAGATATTGAAGTAGATAAAGACCTCAGTTTCTTGAACACTTACGTAAACAATGCATTGTCCGCTGGAGCAAAGCCATACTCTCCGCCGCAAGATGTCGACCAGGGTGTAACAATGTTACCGTCTGCAAAGTCTTCTGCAAAGCAACAACTTAAAGTGGATGCCTACGAAGCACCAGATACGCAAAATTTCACGATACCCAGTGAGCCTGTAGTAGAGCAAAGCCAGGAATCTCATGAAGGAGGTGGTGAACTAAAGTTTGACGATGTTGCCGGACCATGGGGAGAGCAAGGTTGGGTAGGCTCTAAGAAGCATGAGAAAGAGGAACCGAGTAGGTCTCCTGAAGCTACTGAAGCTGCTGCATCTAAACGACCTTGGGACTATGCTTCTTCAATAGAGGAGAGTTCCGGTCCTTGGGGTGCAAATGATAGTAGCAAACAACCGCAGGAAGAACCTGGGGAACCACCAAGTCATGCTGATGAAGGAACTGCAAACAGCGCTCCTGTGGAGCCGCCGAAACCCCCAGAGCTTTCAGAAAAGGAAAAAGAAGCGCAGGCGCTTTTCGGAGGTATTTCGGGAAACTCTACAGCCGCTTCAATGCGAACGTCACGTGCCAAAGCCAGAGAGCGTCGCCGTACAACTCGAGCTCCTCCAGCGCCCCAAGGTTCGACCCGTAACACCCCGCCGCAAGGCAGTTCTCAGGATGCTGAGCCCGATATTCTCGGCCTTGATTTTGATGTTGGGACCCAGCAGCCTCAAGCAGTATCACAACCTCAGGCGGTTGCACCAACTAGAACAGTCGATGTTACTTCGGTTCCGACCCCACAGAGCTTGATTGTTTCACTAGGTGTTGAAGGCGCAGTCAGGTACCCCCAAGAAAGTCACGAGCTGCTGCTTACAGAGAACTCTTCTGCGGTATCAGTTGGTTATCATAAGTACTACTCTGAACATTGCCTTGCGATAGTATTTAGCGTTGCAAATAGTGGAAGCGAACCAACAGGTGACTTGTCATTACAATGTGCAGCACCGTCATTCTTAAAAGCTACCCTGCATGGCGTCCAAGGAAATGGCTCAACTGCCTCTTTGGGTACGCTCGACTCTGGAGAGCACACTACGTGTGCATTCCGATTTACGCTATGCAATGCTCCGCATTCGTCGGAATTACAGTGCTCACTCTCACTTCGTGGGCGAAGAGTTTCGGAGAAAATACCGCTGCCGATAATAGATATAATTCGTCCTGCCAAAATGGGAACCCCGTATTTCGGTAATCTCTGGCAACAGCAGTTCATGGCCCATCAAGCCACTGATACGTTCCCGTCGAGGATCTCCTCTCCTGATGAGTTCATGGACGCCGCAACGAAGAAGCTTCACCTTTATCCAGTCGAGATGATTAAGCAAAGTAAGTTAGTTTCTCGTTGAACTAATTGACAGGACACTGTTTAACAGTATCTACTTTTACTTTGCAGCGTCTGAGGCGATTGCAGCAGGGAAGTTAATGGATTCTCGCGATGATAGTACATCGGCGTTGCTGCATGTACGAATTTCAGGGGGAACGCTAGGGGTCACTGTCAAGACGGCTGATAAGGGATACGCCGATGCTGTCATGCGTTGTGTACGGCAACAGTTATCCTCCTAAACTGGTAATCTTGAAGCCCAAGCGCTGTGAGCTATAACTTCAACTAACAAGGCAAATGAACAGCTGAGTCTCTTCCAAGTTACATACTTAAAAGCTACGATGATGATAACATCCATTGCTCGTGACACCCGCTAATATTGTTTCACCTTTTTCTTGGTCCATCCTTTGATTTCGCTCAGTGGGTGCAACGTGTCATCTTCTTGGGAGCCATGGAAGTGCTACCGACTTACTAGTCGTTGGTGCTAGGTAGATATAGACAATCAGCACGTAGGGAATACAGAAAATGAAGCAGCCAGGACTGGTAACGTATCTGTGGGTACTAATTCTCTTGCTCTCCGGTAAGTGGGGCAGACTGCGTGCTGACAAGATATCGACAAACGCACTTGAAGGATGCGCAGGAGCTGCCGCCTGGGAAAGATGGCAATGGATAGGCGACGGTCCCGTGGAGAGAGAGGGTCATTCTTGGGAACTATGGGGGGACTACGCTGTCCTATTTGGGGGAAAGTCTACTGAAGAAACTGTGATCCATATCCCTAGAGCGAATAGAGTGGGCAGTATTAATGGCACCTTACGATTCACAGATTTCATCGTTGATCCTTTAAACGAATGTGACGGGGCAGAAGAAGGAACAGAAGAGTTCAATGAGTGCCATGAGATTTTACAAGGGGTGTACCTCAACGATCTTTGGATCTACAATTTAGGTGAGCAGTGACGTTCTTTTTGTGGCACGCTAGGTACTCCCACAACTCGACAATGACAATACACAGCCTGTGAGCGCACGGACGACCGCGGATGCACCGGAAATGGATGGACACAGTTAGATCCAGGGGAACCTTTCGGAGGGTGCACCTTCGTAGAAAATCAAGAGAACTGCACCCATCCGTGGGAACGATACGAACATGGGGCTGCTATTTCGGACGACGGGTAAGCTGGTCCACCAGGCGTGATTCTTGCTGTTTGAGAGGAACTGTACGGCATGTTACGCAGAATAATGTTTGTCTACGGAGGGTTTGCCCATAAGTGCCAGGACTTCTGTGACGATATGTGGCAGATAAATATCACATCGTGTGTTGCGGGAGGTCCTTGCGAATGGGAAGAAAAAGGGTCATTAGGAAGAAGTGGTCCCGGGAAACGGTGGAAATTCGCAGCCACTGCTGTTGGGGGTCAGTTGTTCATTTTTGGTGGTCAACGAATATGGCACGGCCTCTCTCAGGAGAACTCCTTCCGTAATTTATGGGAGGACACCACGCGCTTCCCCTTTGGTGGGTTTCTTGATGATTTTTGGGCCTATGACATAGGTAAGTTATTTTCCCAGGAGCATGTACTGATGTTGCCACATAACTAATTCGAACCCTCATGATTTCAGAGGAACACATATGGACTCAACTACTTCCCCGCGAAACTTGTTTTAACACCCCTGGGTTTAAGTTTAACCGCAGCGAGGAAGTAACATGCACGATCTTCTGGCCACAAGGGCGTGCGAACGCTGCCTCGAGCATATATAATGGACAGCTCTTTTTGCATGGAGGCTTTTATTCTTTCTTTCCTTATCCGTACCGAGATGGGGTAGGCGCAGAGTCAGGAACCTCGACAAGGAGCTCCACAGGCACTTCCCCCTATGGACTGGATGTGAACTTCCTAAGTGACTTCTGGAAGTACGATTTTGGTAAGCACTGTACATACGCCTTGAGAGGCATACCGATATACCTTTTGAAATTAAACTGAATTTTCATGTTTTGGCAGCGACGGGTGAATGGTCAGAAATCAAACCTGCTACCGGCCACAAACCACAATCAAGAAGAGGACATTCTCTGGTGACGGGTTTCAACTTCCTCGTACTGTTTGGCGGATTCAGCTCCAACTTTTTCTTTAATGACTTTTGGATATACAATACTAGTCAGTTGCATGTATGAACAATTTTTCCCTTTCTCGCCTATCTACTTCCCTTGAATTTGAATTTGGCAGCCGTAAACCGGTGGATCGAAAAGGAGACTTTCGTGCATGCGGAATTCCCTGCTTCGTGCACATCCGATTCTTTTCGTTTGGGTGACGGTATGGATTTTATTCAATCTCGCTCAGTATATGGAGAGCCAACACGGGGATTTCCAGTGGATGGCGAGGAGGGTAGAGCTTCTTCGAGCGTATTTGTTAAGCAACCACGTAGACGAGCTCCGGGATGGGACGGCTGCAGAGATCGAAGCGATGGAAGAACAGATCTAACGAACAAGCTCTTATGGCGACAACCTTCCCAAAGGGAAAACCACCGAGCACTGTTTAGTAGAAAGCACAGACTCATGCTGCTTTTCGGAGGCTTCGGATTCGCAAGAGAGCAAGAACGGTCTGTAGGTAAATCACACCCTTTGGAAGCTAAAGGAGACTTATGGGCATATTTTATCGACAAATGTCCGTCAAACTGCAACAATAACGGCGATTGCTTCTTCGGGTTCTGTTATTGTAGAGACGGTTATTATGGGATCGACTGCTCGAACGGTACGTTTCCACGGTGATGGCTATCTCCGGTGCGGACGCGATGATTACTTCCTTTAACCTCGCAGTTACCTGCCCCGGGGATTTTTGCTACACCGATCAAGTGCTTCATCGACAATATTGCACGCATTGTTGTCACGCGGGATTTGATGCCAAAGGCCTAACAGAGTACGTCTTTCGAGAGCGAAAGCAACAGTGTACACTAGAGGAACCAGGTCAAAGCAACGGTATCTGTGATGGTTACGGACAATGCCAATGCCGACCTCCATACATATCCGAGGATTGCTCCTCCGGTAAGCGATTAATAGGTGCTTGGGTTCCTATTCTTGAGAGACGTAGACGTTGCCTTGGCGTATCCTGGCAGTTAACTGTCCCGGAAATTGCAGTGGACATGGTTGGTGCAGTGTGGAGTTCCCTGTGTCTCGCTGCATATGCAACCCCGGCTGGACGGGAGAGAGATGTGACGCGCGTACGTACTCTGGATAGGGCATCATCACTAACGTTCATAATTCACGAGCCTATGCAGAACCTTGCTTAAACAACTGCTCTTATCCAAACGGCGAATGTATTGAGGGTGGTTGCAAGTGTAACGCGATTCTAAACCCATACAATCGGAGCATTGTCTGGGCACACTACGAAGGAACGGATTGCTCGTTCGGTACGCGATGTTAAACATGGCATTGACAAAACAGAGCCAAAGTTATATTTATTGACTAAACGCAGTGACTGCGTTTGCTGCCGGAGAACGCACGCATGGAACCCTCTGGGTCGTTACATTACTTTTCATGTCTTGCGTCGCAGTTTGTGCGTATCAACGGCGGACATAGGCTGACGAAAAATTTCATCTTTCATTTCTTTTATTCATCGAACTTATGCTCTCTTCGTCCTCTCCAGCTTCACCCTCTTTATGTGATATACCGGGAAGTGGAGATTCTTCTGTGCTCCATAGCGGGGCATCTTCCATACCCTCTTCATTGTGTTGTAATTCTTCAACCGAGAAGGCTAAACAAGAATCCTCGGGATACTCATAATGCACGAACTCTTGAGGCACGTAACCTACTGAGTTGATAAACTGGGAGAAGAATTTCTCAGCCATGGGATGGTACACAGGACTGTCTGGAGCCACGGGGACGATGTTATCCTGAGCAACGTATGTCAAAGCTGGTTCCGCCCTATCCCTTAGGTCGGCTAAGCAATGGTAGAACGGTTGGTTTCTCCCTTTCTTTAATCGATCTATCCCCATTTGTAGAATCCATTCTTCGGATTGATTGCACCATTCGTCCCATCCGTATATCACGCATTTGTACCCGTGTAATCGATGCACTGCTACTTGACCAACATGATATTGCAAGTTTGCCGGCCTTCTACTAAAGTCATTCTCGACCAGACTCTTTTGCCGATGTTGCATTTGTCTGTAAGGCGACATAGATAATTAGAGCACTTTTTAGCACAAACTGCACACAGAGAACCTACCTTAGAGCGCGGAAGGACATCGCCAACAGCTCGTTGACATCTTCTGCATCGGTAAAGTGCTGGAAGGAGCGAAATTGTGTCCTCACAACCTGCTCTGCGGTTGTGTAAGAGGTCGGAGATCCAGAGTTGGATCTTTCGAAGTAAATCGAAGTATTAGGCACTGTCATCTTAGCCAGTTCCGGATAGATCGACATCTGTTTTTGCTTCAAGCATTCATCGAACGCACGCGCCTGGCGCATCAACTGCTTGTAAAGGGTCCGTACAAGGCGGGTGTGCCCCGCCGAGAAAGTGCTAGGGACGCTCATTTTCGGAAACTAAGCCGTGGTCCAAAATCCCTTGAGGGGCTTCTCGTATTACCGTCGGCGGTTGTTCTGCACGGAGGTTCAAGTTGAAGCAGAGTGCCGTTGGCTTTTCACGGAGCAACAAGAATTGCTGATGTTGCTATACACAATATTTCTTCCGAATTAAACACAGGGGAGAAGACATACTTGTTGGCATAACAACTCTGAAGGCTACTTGACGTGTACAGGTCGTGTGCGCCCCAACACGTCATTTTTGATTCCAGTTCAAGTTGAAGTTGTGGTGAAGTCCCCTCGAACTTGGAACTCTTAACCTAGAGTCTTAAGGCGTCGCGAAGTCTGGCGCCAGTACTAAGAATACCATATGGTAATAAAAGTAAATACACCATGTTTTAGCGCATTGAAGAATGTTTTCTTGTTCATTGGGTTCTTGTTTGCAGTGTCAGGCAACTCTTGGAAGACGGCTCAATCATTCGCGTTAATACTATCCGAAGCTGACCGAGCATGTGTTCGATTCGAGGGACGAACGAAGATATTCTAGTCACAAGTTACAGTCACAAGGGATACGGGATTGTGCAATTCTCCTTACTTCTTTTTTCCCTTCCCCTTCCCCTTCCCTTTCTTGGACTTCTTCTGGATAGCAATTTCGGCTGCTTCCAGTTTTTCCAAATGGTCAGATTTTGCGTATTCTACTACATCGTCCTGAATCTCAATTTCATTTTGCCGTTCTTCCACGAGTGATTCGTTCACCCCACAATTCCGTGCAACTTTAAACGACAACCCAGCACGCCATAGTAGTCTCTTCATCACTCTAATGTGTTCCAGTTGTTCTGTGTCCGGCGGGAAGGTTAGAATTTTCTCCTCTTGAGCAGCTTCATTCGCATTCTGCGAACTTTTGCCTGCACTTCCTGCCCGGTTAGTTCCTTTACCAGCGCTTGATGCCCTCTTATCACCTTTCCCTTTCTTAGTATCTTCCGGACTCTCCTCAGTTGGGAGCATGTACTTCCCAGCCAACCATGTATCTCCTGCTGGGTCGTTTGGAAATGACCTATGCGGATTCAAGAGAACCTCCTTTTCCGGGAGCAACGCATACATTTCAGCTGGAGTCTCTATATCTTCCTTCTGGGCTTCTTCCGTAACTTCGCAGGCTTCAAATTTTGGGAGTGCTTGAATTTGATCGGGAAAACTCTTCAGGGATTCCTTCATCTTGGTAAGATACTCTTTCGACTCATCATAGAAATCTGACATGTCTATTTCAGCTTTTAGACGCCGCAGTAAATTGGTACCCTCTGATACCAGATCACTCCCTTTCTGATCACCAATTTCATCCAAGCAACCCTCCAGATTCTTAATGTCGCCATCAAATTCATGTGTAGCGAATTCAATACGCTTACACACAGAAATAATACCTTGTAGTCGGATTTCTGCCAATGCTGTTCGCAGAGTGTTTTGCGCTAGTAAAATTCTTTTCTCCGCCACGCCTGCCACTTGTGCATGGTAGATTGCTGACCTAAGTGAATCAGTTTGCGACCGACTTTTAAGAGGACGCTGTTTGTTTAGCCGACTAAGTTCATCCTTCAAAACTAACCACGTTTCCAAGCGCTTCTGGGCTTTCTTCCCTTGAGAAATTAACTTCACCGATGCGTTCACTTCCTCGGCGGCAGCGATTGCTTTCTTCAATGGCTCCAGGTCACTCTCACGTAATTCACTCTCGTCTTCGCCCTCACTCTTTTCCGGCACAACTTGTCCGACAGAATCATCCCAAGTTTCTCCCAGAGCCTCGTCGGGGGAATGTGGATCCACTGTTTGAGGGATTTCTGTTTGATCCTTCATTCTCATTGCACCAAGCAGCGCAGATTCAGCATCTTGGACCTTGTATTCTGAATCCGTATAAAACCGAACAGGCATCATAATGTCAGATTCGGGGTAAGCCGGTACTTGCGTAGGGTTACTACACTCTTCAGTGTACATGAGCTGGTTACAGTGACACTGATAGCGCAGTTCATGTAAGCCGAATTCCCTTCCCGTTCCAGCGCAGCACTTTTGTTTCATAGCTTTTTGGAGAATGTACCTAACCTCCCTGTCCGTGGCTAAATCTAAGGCCGTATTTCCATTGAAATTCCGAGCAAACAAGTCTACGCCAGCATACATCAGTGAAACGACGACGCCCTTGTGCGAGGCAGCAGCGGCAAGATGCAAGGAATCATTGCCGGTTTGGTCAATATCCGTTGTCGACAATTGACCATTTATCAACAACCACACGCAATGCAAATGACCCTGAATAATGACAGGATACCAACTAGTGATCTTTTTTGGGAATGATAACATCCACAATTGTAGCGTACCTTGTAGCAAGCCCAGTGCATCGGTGAGTTGATCTGCCTTCGAGAAGCAGTCGCCCCTCCTGCTTCGTCTTCGTCCGAGTTTTGACTCTGGTTCAAGATTTCGGCAGACACTGACTTGTACTCTTCTCCAGCACCCGCATTCAGTAAGCAGTCAACTATCTGCATTGCATTACAAGGAACCATATTTGCGTCCTCAAGTTATGCAATTCGTGGCTTCACAACGTCGTACATTTTCATATCCAAAGTACGCCGCCCAAAGCAGTGGAGTCCAATTAGACTCATCCCGTGCACTACAATCTCCTCCTCGGCGTATGATTTCTGCAGTCTTTTCATACTCATTAGACTTGACTGCATCAAACAAGTCCTCATTAAGTTGCTCCGGCTGCACTGATTCAGTTTCGGAAGCCGCCTCTTCCTCCTCGTCCTCTCCAATACTTTCTAACTCATGCTCTTCCTCTTCTTCGGCAATCGTAAGCGACATTTTGCGCGAGATACACAGTTAAAAGTTCCACTACCTCGTCCCGCGAAGCACTGAATGCGACGTTGAATTTTCAGACCGTTTACTCTCGCACCTCACAAGCAGTTAGTAAAAGCTGTTCATGTACGTGGAACGCTGCAAGTCACTGTATCATATCACAAGAAACCCAAAATTCCTTCCATCATAATTCGACTCATACGCTCAGCTGTTAAATCAATTGCAGACTGCAATCTACAGTTAAGGCAAGACGCCATACTTTTGTTCGACTTTTCCGACTGAGTCGCAGCCGCTGATCTCAACGAGGTCGTCGAGGTGGATAGATACTTTATTACCAGAAGATGGAAGAGTGGGGTGTTTCCATAAGATCCTCTACTGTGTAATACTGTCGTGTGATAAGGTGAAAATGACACTGTTGGTGAGACTTACGGGAATAGTGTGGAGGAGAATGGTGGGCGACGTGTGGAAGTTCACAAGGCCCTTTACATTGAAACCCCGTGATAATGTCACCTCGTTGGCTTTCGCCGCGCGCTCCTCTAGCATCCGGCAGAATTTTTTACCCTCGTGGCGGCCCAGGTACGGTCTTTAAGCTTCCTGCAGCTCTCGCTGAGTTATGTTACCTGTCTCTACCCTCACATAAACCCTTCCAGACATCGGCTCTTTTCGACGTTTGCAACATGTGGTGTTCCATCGCATTTACTAGGAAAGCTTGAGAAGCTCGGATATCGACGGCCCACGCCGACACAATTCGCAGCTCTTGTAAGATCCCAGCATCAAGTGTTCAAGCCGATGGCCACCCGACTTAACTTGGTTTGCTTACAGTCAAAACTCATGGAAGAGCCTAAGCAGGATGTCCTTCTTCACGCACCTACAGGTGATTATTTTCTGAATTTTTTATACCAAATTGCTTTATGATTCTTAAAATAGTTTGCCAAACCGCAGGAACGGGCAAGACGCTCTGCTACGTGCTCCCTGTTCTATCGCAACTCAGCAACACCCCTTCTGCGATTTCTGAGAAGAAACTTCACGCAATTATCTGCGTCCCTACTCGGGAACTTGCTGTTCAAGTATGAAGACCACACATTCCGGTAGTAGCCTCTGAGGTATAAGTCAAGTTTGGCTCACTCCGCACAGGTCCAGAAGCTACTGGAACGGTTGACCGAGCCCGGGAAGAAGAAGAGGTTGCGACAGCCCGAGCACAATCCAACAGTATCTGTGAGACGCATTACTGGAGAAATAACAGCTATTAAGCTTAATACATTGAAAACTGACCCTCCTCATGTTGTAGTAGGGACGCCTCGATCAGTAAGTCCTCTTGGCATTTTATCTCATTCCTGACTGTAAATGGTCAGCAAACTCATTCCGTTGGCAGCTTAAGAACCTTATACCGAAGCATCTTTCCACGGGAAAGCTTGCGTACTTTATAGCGGACGAAGTTGATCATTTACTCTTGGAGTTTTCAAAACCGGACTTTTTGCCCCTTGCTAAGTCTGTCAACCGGATGACGTTTCCTCCTCAGAACATTTGGGTATCTGTAACCGGTAGCTCCGAAGTTTCCAAATTTTCGAATCGCTATCTACGGGACCCTATTACCCTACGACCTCATGGAGATAACAGCATCATTCCAGCACTCACTGAGCATTATATTGTTGAGTGTGTTTCGGACGGGCAAAAAAGAAATATGGTCCCCAGACTGATGGCCGCTACAAAGCCAAAAGCCGTATTAGTCTTTACTAACTCGAAGTCGAAAGCAGTGGAACTCTCGTCCTGGTTGAGGGAGGCAAAAAGAATTCCAACCGTTGAACTTGTGAATGATGGTAGGAATAATAAAACGAGGACGAGAGCTCTGAACCAAATAAGAACTGGATCCTGCTCTGTACTCGTCGCCACGGAAATGGCCGCTCGTGGACTTGACATTCCGTCGTTGACTCATGTAATTAATTACGATCTTCCCCAAGATGTGAGAGCATATATTCATCGAGCCGGTCGGGTCGGTCGAACTAATTCTCCAGAAACTGCTGTTTGCTTATCACTTACGTCGTCTAAGGAGGAAACTATAGAAATGGATGATATCGGCAAGGTTTTGAATATCAAAATGAATGAAGCGTTTCTAAAAGAAGGAAAATTAGAGATGAAATGAACTTGCGGTCAGTCCCTCTACATGCTTCCTACGACAGTGGGAGATGACTCCTTGAACTCTGAGAATTACGATGGTGGCGTCAAGAATCTTTCGACATCGAAGTGGAAGATAGTATTCTCGCTTATGGTCCTTAGATTACGGAGTAGTCTCTTATCCTGATGCAGGTAAATTTGACCTTTTATGCATTGCTACTGTGCATGTGGTTCCGGAACCTACCAAAGCGACGTGGAACCTACAAATTTACCTACGGTCAAATTAGGTCAGGATCCTCAGGGCCGTTGACATATACGTTTAGAACAACTATACTATATGTAGCTTTCCGTTCAATAGAGAAAAGGACCCTAAGTCAGAGAGCAACCGCTTTTCAACATTTCGGTACCATGTTGTACCATACTCCGCCTACGTCTCCCCATAACATTCGGTTGTCTCTTTCCTCCTATCGTAGTGGTCCGGACATTATCATATATCGGTTATGTGGTTCAACATGTGACAGTACTGTACTGTCAGTACTACAACAACTGGTTGAACCTGCTGTCGGTGCGGAATCGGCCTCAAAAACAACCTCTGCGGGTGTCAGGCAAAGCAACGGGGCACTAACAAAGCGCATTCACTGTGGGCTTATGTAAACATCAGAATGATGTTTTCGTCAGAAATCTAATATGCTTTGCTATGGTTCTGGAGATGTTTGGTACCCATGGAAGGTCGTTCTTTAGAACACATGTATTAGTTTTAGCTTGTGTCGTTTTTCCGGCCTTTCTCTCGGTGAAAGGTAAGAACCACGGTCAATGAGCCTGTAGTAAGGTGTGGTAATACGTATGACTCCTTTTGCAGCGAATTGCCCTGATGGAGGCTGGAACTGGAGCGAGTTTGGTTGCTGGGGTGGGGAGTTCTACAAGGAAGTGGACGACAGCAAACATTGCTGTTTTTGCCAAGTACGCAGACGCACTAACACCAATGACTACCATTGGTATTGGTAATAAACTCATGAACTGAACATTGTTCTATTTATTCTCTCTGTTTTCCAGGCTGGAAAGTTCCAAGCTGTTTCCAGTCACTCGTCCAACCCGCCAGACGACGCGATAACGCAGTGCACGGATTGTACTGCGGGTCAATTTCAACAGCGTACCAGTTCAAGTAAGGGCGTGGTTTGGTAGTCGTATTTATGTAATTCTTGCTATAGTTTTGATATGCATTGTTGTTCCCAGCTAGCTGTGAACAATGTGATGCTGGGTTCGATTCCATCGATGGGGCTAGTATCTGCAGCGAATGCCAACCAGGAAGGTTCAGCAGCTCAAAGGGAACTGCTAAGTGTAAACTGTGCCCCAGTGGACAATATCAATCTGACCCAAGACAACAGGAGTGTCGTCAATGCGAGAGGGGGTTCACGTCGGAGGAAGGAGCTTCACGCTGTGCTCTATGCCCGCAAGGATACTTTTCTAAAGTCAATATAACGGAGACATGCTTTTCCTGTCCTGCTGGGTATTTTTCTTCTGTTCTTCCCAGTTTTGAATGTGACCAGTGTGATCCAGGACAATTCCAAGATACGGAGGCTCAAAAAGAATGCAAATCCTGTATCGGAGGTCGTTATTCAGGGCAACATGGTGCATCAAGCTGCTCATTTGCTCCGCCCGGAAAATATGCAATTCCGGGTAGCACAGCTCCTGTGCCGTGTCCTCCAGGAGTCTACGCGGATGAAGGTGGTTCGAATTCAAGTAGTTGTTCCGGGCCTTGTACGGCAGGTACATACTGTAGCTCCTCTGGAAACCAGTCACCAGATGGAGAATTGTGTCCGAAGGGACGCTACGGCACAGCAGGACAGGCGAGCGAGGATTGCAGCGGCGAATGTCCTCCAGGCTTTTTGTGTCTTGCAGGTACGGGAACGGCAGATGAACAGTCATTCAGCGATATAACGAAATGTGGATCGGACAAAGAGTTCCCTGAGATGTACTATTGTCCTCGCGGTTCTTTTGAGAGGAAGGTGGTACAAGAAGGTTATTACAGTGAACCCGAAGACGGTGATGGTGCTACGCGGTCCGAGGAGAAAGTGTGTCCACATGGTTCCTTTTGCATTGCTGGGAAGAGACAGCACTGTCCTGAGGGCCGGTACGGCGATGAGGAAGGTCAAACGAGTCCAACATGTTCGGGAAAGTGTATGGATGGGTTCTTCTGTCCAAAAGGAAGTACTAGCCCTCGACAAAATATTTGTGCACTTCCGGACAGGCCCAAAGCAACGTATTTTTGCTCGGATGGGAATCGAAGGCTGTGCGAAGGTGGCTATACCATTCCTGAAGATGGAGACCGCAGTACGAGAGCCGGCTGTAAACCTTGCCCCGACGACTATGATTGCAAAGATGGCGTCCGCACTGTAAAAACGGTATGGAAGGACAGTGTCTGTGGTGTAAGCACTGTTGATGGGAAGCTCACACTGTTAGAAATGCCCACAGTCTCGAATGATACCTTAATGGGGTATTCCTTCAAGCTAGTCAGAAATTCTGTACCATACAACGTGAGTTACATACTGGAAAGCTTCATGAAAACAGGAGTTACGAGGGAAGGATTCGACTGTGTCCCGTTTGACGACCCAGAGAAGATCCCAGTTGACATTACACGTAGCGGAGCTCTGTTCTTGAAAGCAGGGAAGGAGTTTTCCCGAGACGTATGCAGCCAATTTTCACTAAGCGTTGAAGGCATCGTATCTACAGAGAATGAGACGCTTCATAGAATATGCAACGTGACAGTTGTAGTCGACCTAGTCAACAGGCCACCGATCCGGTTGCCTCCATACAGCCAAACTATAGTTAGCTCAGTTTCGGAGGAAGCTAAAGCTGATTTCAAACTGGAACCGTCCTTGGGACCCATCTTTAGTGATCCGGATGGGGATGAACTATCATTCG
The DNA here is from genome assembly GCA_001687465.1 of Halocafeteria seosinensis. Lineage (NCBI taxonomy): Eukaryota > Bigyra > Bicosoecida > Halocafeteria > Halocafeteria seosinensis. The sequence continues at coordinate 3,704 of LVLI01000327.1, read as the reverse complement.
AAATCGACACGGTGGACCCAGACCCACACCCGTTTTCAGTGGGTATCTGCTCTGGTGACGTCACTGTGTCATCGTCACACTTGCTCGTCAATCCGCAGATTTTCAAGTACAATTTAACGATTGTCGTATCTGACAACTTCAAGGGATCACCTGGTATTTTGAGGCAGCAGTATGTGGTTTATGTAGAGGAGCTGAAGCGTCCTCCGATTCCAAAGGAGCAATCGGCCCCAATACAGGTGATAGAAGGAGCGGAAGAGGGAGTTTTTGTGGCGGATTTACTAAATGGCACCTTCGTAACTCGTCGTCATTCAGGAGTTTTAGAGGTGGTAATGAAGCCGTGCTCAACGGCAACGTATTGCGAAGCTTTTACTCTGACAACAGACGGGATACTTGCCGTAAATGATACGAGGTTCTTTGACTATGACAGTCCCGGCTTGTTACCTCGCTTTATTAGAGTGTTGTACAAGGACTCGATAAATTCACCCGTCGAAGCTCATTTTGATGTATCTGTCATCGAATTACGCGAGGCTCCAAAGATCGTCACTCGGGAATTTTCGTTCCGAGAGTCCATATCGGGAGGCAATTTGATCGGAGTGATTGAAGCGTTTGATCAGTACTATGAAGAGGGAACAAGTGCTTGGCTGTTTACAGTCGGGCCAAATAAAGATGACAGAATTACGGTGAACTCAAGTGGAGTAGTCAGTACTTCCCAGTCCGCTGAATTTAACTACTTTGCCAATGACACTATTTTCTATATCAACGTGACTGCAACATTGGTTGGTGGGACAGATTCAATGCCTGGTCCGCGAAAGAGTGTAGAGACTTCAATTACGCTGCGCGTTATAATGGTAAACCGACCTCCAAAGTATAACGATCCCGGCCCCATTTTTTCCGATGAGTTACGGGACAATGTTTTACTTCAGGACATGTCTCAGAGTATTGACGATAGAGAAGGTGACGTCATTTTATTCACTTTGCTTCGGACCATGCCATCTACTAAGCACTTTACTATTGGATCGACCACCGGTCATCTTCGCATTGCTGTTGATGTGCCGCTCGACTACGAGCAGTACCAGAATCACACACTGATCATTGAAGCGAAGGACACCGGATCCCCTCCAGAGAAGACGCTCATAAACGTTGATGTCTTTGTGCTCGATGTTGCTGAGCCTGTTGAGATTTTGACAACATCACTTCAAGCTGATGAAGGTACTGTACACGCAGACGGTAGCTTTGGAACAATAGAGTTTCATGACCCAGACGTCCTCACACCGGGATTCAACTATACACTTCTCGTACGTACCCATTCCGACAAGTTCACCGCGGGTACTTCTATGGACGTTTTAGTAGCCCCTGGTTACAGACCAGATTTCGAAGCACTGTCGGTGCCATATTTTGACGTCAAGTTCTCCATAGTAAAGGTTCCCTCTTTTCTGGATTCGGAGCATACCATCAGGATTTCGATTTTAGACATTCCGGAGGGGCCGTTTTTCCGTCCTGCGCAGCAGAATTATACTCTTGGAAGTCTTGCCAACGTTGGGGATAGCATAGGTGTTGTGAACGTGGAGGATCAGGATATTGGAGATGTAGTCCAGCTTACATTGCTAGATTCCTCTCAGCCGCGGTTTTCTCTCGGCTCGAGAAACCAGCTCCTGTACTCCCAAGAGGCCAATTTAGCCTGGTTTCTAGATCAATCTCGTCCCCACTTCTGGGTGAAGGTAATGGCAACAGATTCTACAGAAAGAAGTGTCAACTTAACTATTTATATCGATGTGATAGAGCAGTTGGAGCCTCCTTTCTGGAACACGTCGTTTCCCGTCCATATTAGCATTCCGGAACTGCACAACGGAGTATTTGACGACTTCCGGTTGGTGTGCGTTGATCCCAACCGAGGTCCTGTTACATATGTCGTGCTCGACACTACACCAAACACTTTAGACGGTCTTATCACAGTGGATCGACTCTCTGGGAAAATGAAGAGCACCTCTTCCGAAGGACTCCAGTTTCACACTTTGGGAACCGCCACCACAGAATTCGAAATTTCATGTGTAGATGACACGGGATTGACCGCTAAGCCGAACGGCCAAGTGTTCGTAAGTCTTCTGGACATTCCGCAAGCACCAACGTTTTCGAGTCTTCCCTCCACGCTCCTGGTAAAGGAGGACGTCTCTCCTGGGGATACGATTTTCTCCAACATCACTGCTTGGGACCCGGACGATGCTTCGAGGGGAAGATTGCAATTTAACATTACGACTCCGTCAGGCACATTCAATTTAAGTCATCGAAACTACGAAGGCAAGTTTGCATTCATAAACCTTGTCCTCGCAGTACCATTGGACTTCTACGGCCAGCGGAGCTTCGACGTTCAAGTTACAGTGACTGACGAAGGGGGTTTGAACAGTGTCGCCATTGTAGAGATACAAGTGGAAAGGGTGAATCAGCCCCCCCGTTTTGTGCTAAGCCATTATGAGATCAATATTCGTGAAGACACCAAGGGTGGGACCACTGTTGATACGGATTTTCCTTTCGAGGATCGAGAAAAAGAGTTTTCCAGTGTCTCCTTTTCCTTTTCCGTCACTCAAGAATCTACACCGAATCTCTTTTCCTTCGAAGGATTGAAGCTGATACTCAGACCAGGAGCTCGGCTGGATTATGAGTCTATTCCCTCCCACAACTTTACAGTCACGGTTACAGACGATGCAGGGTTGTCGGATTCTGCGGAAGTTGTCGCTCACGTTCTCGACGTTGACGACCTCCGCGTGACTCTTGGTGATTCAACGCCGTATACCCCCGGCCTCTTTACTGATGTCAACCTGAAGGGAAAGGATATTGGACCCATCTGGAGGGAGGCAGACATCTATGCCCTTCTTGTGTCAGAAGATGGCTTAGTGAGAGTGCACTCGGAATGCTCCCGAAAGCGGGTGAATGGTCAGTACTTAAACACCGAAGCCACGTGTCAAGTGCCTCCGGGATCGGGTAGAAGGATGGTGTGGACGGTTTTTGTTGACAGGTACAACCGCACTCTCAGTGAGAGTCCTGGAAATTATGAAGATCCTCTCGTTCATGCTGTAGTACCTTCCTTATTTTCAACAGAGGGAAAAGAGGATTTCATCGTGTACGGCAAGGGGTTTGGAACTCCTGAAAGAGTGGATTCGAACGGTATCCGAATCAGCACTCCAAGCTATGTGAGTTTCAAGCAAGGAAAGTCCACCGTGAGCAGTAGCTGTTCAGTACTTAATGATACTGTACTTCATTGTAACGCTGTTCCTGGAACTGGAAGAGATTTGGATATCACCGTGACCATTGGACCCACTAGTGCGGTAAGCTCAACATCTGTGAGACTCGTACGAGGAATTAGTTATGCTGCTCCTCGCATTGAAGAGTTAGTGTTTCTGGCCCCCAGTATACCGACGAGGGGTGTCAAGGATGCCGTTGAGATTCATGGTTTCAACTTCGGGGACGCGAACGTTGAGCCAGAGGTGTGGTACACGAATACTAACTTCACCTTCAGTGCAGAATGCTATAAAAACATTGCAGAAGCGCATCGTCGTCTAACTTGTGATATTGGAGCGGGCATTGGATTCAACTATCAGTGGTTTCTCGTCGTTGATGGGCAACGCTCAAATACAAGTCCCGAGAATGAGGAGTTTAGTTTTGAGGAGCCGGTTCTCTCTTCTATTTCGCTACCTTCCGGTTCGCCGCCA
>LVLI01000326.1:0-76972 GCA_001687465.1 Halocafeteria seosinensis | reverse complement strand
CGTTGGCTTCCTTCGATATTACGGGCCAACCGCACAATCTTCTCTATAGGATTCCTGGAAGGAGACACGAGTGGCAGATGGACCATAGAGGATGATAGTATTGGTATCCTGAGTGCAGTAAGCAAAGAAGAAAGCACTGAGAATACTACCTTGAATCGAGTAGGACGTGTGCATACATATACTCGTTTGTTTGAAGACACCTCCGGAATATGGACGAGCATTAACGTCGGAGTGTACCATCTGGATGAGGTACATCTGGGGTTAACCAAATCGGGGATAACCGTTAAGTCTCGGGGAGAATTGGTCACTCCTTCACATGCTACAATAGCGTGGGTTCCCATAAACGTTTTGGGTCTGTGGAGCGGGGTGAAAGATGTGACTGTGACCTGGGGTGGGGTATTGTCTGTTCGCCCGGCATCGGATGCTTTCTCTGTGCGGTCGTTAACGTTGATTGAGACTGGGCGTTGCAATTTGGAACAAGATTTGATATTAAGTTTATCGAATTCCTTGCGATTATACAATAGCTCTGCACTCCATGTCGAAAAGAACGCAACTCTGTCGGCGAAAACTTTGTATGTAGACAGTTCAGCGAGCATTGTGGGAAAAGGGACGGGAGGTGGTCCTTGTAGTGGTCCTGGTACGCCACAACCGTCGACGTATGGAGGTTCGTATGGAGGTCTCGGAAGCTCTGAAGATGTGGACGTATTGATTGAAGGGGGCAAGATTGGTAGAGCGTATGGTGACGTGTTTTTGCCAATGGCTCCAGGAAGTGGCAGCTGCCATCCGAATGGGCAGAGTGGGGCTCATGGTGGAGCTCATCTGGAGTTAAACATTGCTGAGTGGAGCCACCTAGAAGGGACAATCGATATGAGCGGTGGAGATGGACCAAACAGTCATGGGAGCAGGTACGTCTCTTGTTCGTGTTTCTGTTTGACTGTATAAATGCTTGATCGTGTGTTTTGTGCAGCGCTGGCGGTGGATCGGGTGGAAGTATTCTAATCCGAACTGGTTCGTTGGTGAATGGTGACGGCCTGTTACGAAGTAACGGTGGAAATGGAGGTTTGGATCGGAGATATGGATCTGGTTCAGGTAAAGGTGGTGCTGGAGGGCGTATTGCATTGTATTGTGAGAATGTGCTTGATTCGAAAGGAGTTTCGTCGAGTGATATTTCCTTGAGAGTTGAATCCTTTGGTGGATTTCCCGGAAACGCCGTAGGAAGTGGCACTCGTTCTGGACCTGGAACATATATGCGGCGGTGTCCGAATCGCTCGACTCATCTGGTGGTCGATGGCGGGATGGGTTGGCCGTTTGCGGGGAATCTAGCAGGAATTGCAGTGTTGAGTGGAGCCTCGAGTTTTGATAGTATCAGTGCAGTGTCTTACGGTGATATTATCCTGAATAATGCCGAGGGGTATGCAGAAGTTATGGTTGGGGTGGGTAGTTTGTTTGGAGACAGAACTGGGAGGGTTCGTTGTGCATCCGGTGTGATGTGCTTGTTTTCGACCTCGAAAGTGGTCCACCGGGTTGAAAAAGAATTTCAAGTTCAGCGACATGGAGGTGGGAAGTTGACGTTGTGGTCGTATGTCCACGCGCGTACTCATACACTCGTTCTCGTTGACGTTACGTTATCTGTATCAAGTGGTGCCAAAGGGTATTTTCCGGACAACGTGTATGTTTGTGGAGGAAAAGTAACGAATGACGGTATGATCTTTGGAATCCGAAACATTTCATTTTGCCCTGAGGATGAGAATGGTAGAATTTTAGGGAGCCCTGATATTCTCGGCTGTACTGATCCGTCGTTGTCTAACTATAACAGCCTTGCTACCGTTGATGACGGTTCTTGCGTAAATGAGACGGCCTTGCGTGGCTGCACCTATTCTGTTGCTTCGGTACGTGTGAAGCAGCGCTTTGCATCTTTGAAGCAGTAATCACCTGCGGTATTGATGTTGCAGAACTTTAATCCTTCAGCGGACCTAAATGATGGCTCTTGCCTCCTGGCTCCAGACCTTAGTCAAGGTTGCACGTGTAAGGGAGCTCTAAATTTTGACTCCACGGCCGATATTGATGATGGCTCTTGCATCTGGCCAAAGCAAGGTTGTACATATCGGAATGCTTCGAACTTCGATGAAACGGCCCAATCCGATGACGGAAGCTGCACCTTCACCAGCGATAAACGGGGATGTACGTACAAAACGGCATTCAATTACGATGCAGATGCGGATGTGGATGACGGTTCGTGTATCATGAATGATCCGCGTCTTGAGGCTAAGCTGAACACAGCCCTCGAAGAATTACAGGAGCTCAGAAGCCAACTAGATATGCGAGACCAGGAGTTAATGCTCACTCGCGTTCGACTGCAACAGGTGGAGACAACCTGCGAAACCGGGGCAAGGAACGTGACAGATTCACATCAAGCGGAATATACGCCAATTCTCCTTCAGAAACAAATTTTGCTCTTCGATCAACCACAACAGGTAGTTGACGGTAACATCATTCAAGTGCACATTCGGAGAAGAACTTTAGGCGAGGATGGAGCGTTGCCATTAGGCACTGTGCTAATGCACATTTGGTCTGTTGAAGGATCTGCCAAGGCCGACCTCGATTTTTCTCCTATCGACTCTTATGCCCAGTGGGATGACGGAGAGACGGAGAAGGTGTTCTCAATATGTCTTAAGAGAAGTACGAGGGTGCACAACGATTTGCAGTTCTCGTTGTTGGTAGAACCGTTTGTAGTACCCGGAAGTGCAATAGTAGTCTCAAAAGAGAATCCAGCAGTTTTAATCATCAAGGGCAGATCTCAGGAGATAGAAAACGATACCGACAAACTAATTATGCAACAAAGGATATGGTGGGCGTTTTGGTCCAGAAGACTGAAGCAGGGATACCGGCCAGGGTAAGTGATGTCATGCTCTAACTACTATGAACCCAAAAATATACACATTTTTGATAGATCGAGAATCAAATTGGTAAGCGAATCTAAACTTACTATGAAGGACGTTACTTACGTCCTTCTGGATATGTAGCATTGGTTCAGTTGCGCAAGCATAAACAAGATGCTCACGAAGCTACGAATACGCACGTTGGCTGGACTTTATGTCCCTTCTCTACTGCAAGAGACTTCGAGAATGCTTCATTGTTGGGACTTGACCCGTCTTTTCATCCGCCGCATCCAGTGCGCCCACCATATGTTTTCGTGAGGAGCTATCTCCGTAGTGTTGGCAACATCAGAGCTGTCATCCGTTCTGACGGTAACCAAAGTCAACATGGGTTTGCTGTGGTCTAAGACAATATACTCATCTGCACCCACGTATGATGTTGCTTCTAACTGGAAGGTTAAGTTCTTTTGTGAGGAGAGAGACAAAGACTTAATGCAAACAGAGACGTGTTTTGACTTTTCACCAGGTTGCCAGATCAAGAATTTATCCAGAGGCTCATAATCCACCTCCTCCTTGGCATTTTGGGGCCTCGACCAAACACGGGTTGCCACCCTTCCATGAACTGATGTTTCTCCATTGTTACTCATCGAAAACTCGTCGATGTCCAACCGTTTGCGGACGAGTTCTACGTCAATTTCGCGTTGAGAATTCTCTACGATGTACTCACCCTTTGCGAACTCCACAGCTTGTTTCTCGGCTTGTTCAAAGCACTTTGGGGGTTTAGGTGCAGGCGAGGCCTCCAGATTTCGAATTTTCTGTTCTAATCTTGAGTTGTACTCTTTCTGCTTTCGAAGGGCCTCTTCTTCAGTGTCCAATTCCGTCTCCAAATTGCGGAGAAATTGTTCGGCTTCGCTGAGGTTATTCTGAGCTTCGTCTCTAATTCGTACCGCTGTAGCGATATCTTGCAGAGTGTTGTTCTGCTGTTCGAGCAAACTCATCTTCTTTGAATCTAACTCGAGGAAGTCCATAAGGGTTTCGTTTTTCTCTTTAAGGGCGGCTTGTAGTTCTTCCTGTAGGACTCCCAGCTCAGCCTCCAGCGCTTGTAGAATGGGCTCGAGCTCCACCAGAGTAACTTCGCTCTCGTTAATCCTTTGCAGGAACGAATCACTCAGACCGAAATTGCACGACTGTTCTCCGTCTTCAAGGTCTGCATCCGGGTTATAGTTTACGGCCTGGGGATACGTGCATCCATAGACGGGCCAGACACATGAGCCGTCGTTGATAGTAGCATCTGGATTGTAATTGATCCCCTCTCTGCAAGTACATCCTTGTACTTCCTCGCGACCAAGTAAGCATGTTCCATCGTCTGCCGTTGCATCAGGATCAAAGTTCTTGGCTATCGAGTACGTGCAACCTCGTTCGACACGTCTCCCTTCACACTCTCCTTCTGTAGTTGCTGCAGGATTATAATTTTCGTAAGATGGATCTGTACAGCCTCGTATCTGTAGATTACTGAACAGCTCTCCTCCAGTATCTGAACATAAGGTTACGTTTTCCAGTCCAGAAATAAATCCATATGAACGGCTCGATACAGTACTATCGCACAATAGAACGTTTTCTGGAAAGTACACCGTTCCTCCAGACTCCAAGAACATATCAAAGTCACGAAGAATGAAACCATCGATGAACCGTCGCTCAGCTGACCAGATCTTCCGCTCTATTCCATCTCTCAGCTCGATAGAAAAAGATGTATCATTAAAGTGATAAGACTGTTCTGATTTTGGGAATTCGAGGCTAACTCCCAATCCAGCTTGAATAGCAGCAGTTCCATCTCCACGAACCTCTTCCAGGAGAAAGCGAGGCTGCCTACCAGCGGACGCAGGAAAGAAGTGCATAGCCGCATTTTGATATACCTCTATAACATCCCATTTTCTTTCATCAGCAGCGACGATAGCAAAGGCAAGAGGTGAACTGGGATTTACAACGTTTCCTTTTGCCTTAAGGGTCTTAGACGAGTTTTGCCCACAGGCGTGATAGATAGTTCCGGGACCGGAGCGGACATCGTCAAGCGAATCATTTCCTATCAGGCCTCCGAATGCTTCAAAATGGATTATTTCTGACACATCAAGAGCCAATCCGCGTTCACTATATACAGTATCACAGTACACTGCAATGCGGCCGCCACCACCGCCATGACCACTCGACTTTCCAGGAGCACCCTTTCCACCGTTAGCGACAAGGCTACCGGCTGCTCGCATGAACTTTGGTGTTGCTATCCAAATACTTCCTCCTGCGCCTCCACCCGCTCTGCGTTGAAAACAGAGTAAAAGAGATGAAACGGTTTTAACAGATTGGAGAGTGGACTTACCCATCTACACTGAACCTGTCCGCATTCTCAGCATGCTCACCACTGACGTCAACGGCTCCATAGAATTCAGTGGTTCCAGAAATATCTAGTCGGATGGAGGCACCCCCGTGTGCGCCTTCAGAAGATTTGTCCGCTCCGCAGCTTCCACTTCCCGCTACTGTAGGTTTGAAGACGTTTCCAAATATTTCTGTGTTGTCTGTGCCACTGTCACTGTCTTCTAGCGTTAACTCTTTTGGGGACTCGTTGCTACCAATTCCCCCATGTGACCCTCCGCTGGTTGAGGATGAAGGGGAGGCAGGGCCGTGACAAGGAGAGTGGCCTCCTGCGCTACCGTTGATGACGGCATTCTGATCCAGGAACAGATTGTTTGAAGCAACAGAGGCGACACCTTTCACACGAAGTTTCGATTTCCCAATTATGTTTGTGGACTGTAATACACTCACTTCCGGATTACGCCCCAGATCAAGCAAGGCGTCCCCAGCAATTGTGGCCTTTTTCATAGTGAAGACCCCTTGATCCTCTGACAAGAAGTTGGCGACAGAGCCGTTTGTCATCGCAATGGAAGTAAGACTAACATTCAGACGCGCAGCCTGTATCGTCAAACTAGCTGCATCCCGAGACAGCAAATTATCTCCCACATAATGCATGTCACCCCCAACTGCGAATTTAGCGCTGCTGGAATCGAGCATAGTGATGTTTTCGATAGTTTCTTCCACGCGCCCTTCGGATGATACTCTAAGTGATGAATTTCCCATCATAGTTAAAGAGCTAGGACTAAAATCATTTTCTACGTGTAGGTGTCGTTTCTTCGTTATGCTGGCACCCCAGCTAAGTGTAAGTTTGTCAACGCCAGCCCAGAATCCTTGTATGTTGAGGCTGACGGAAGAAATCACAACTCTCTTAGGAGTCACCAACTTCCCACTGTCTTTGACATCTAGTGAGACTTGTGTTAAAGAAAGCTGAACATCGTCGATCGAACACAGTGAAGATATCAACTGAGTCCACTCACGTTCAGCGGTGGGCACCAAATGGGACGACGTATAGGGCTGAGAAAACATACTATTGTCGGAAGCAGGTATGCCATGTGTCTCCCGGTTGGCCAATCCCAAAAGTGCTATCTGATTATCTATTATTTTCCACTTCCCAGGCCCGTTTCCTACTACGCGGCCTACCCACATCTCTCTTGCTTTTTCTCTCGAGTTCTCTGGACTCCACATCATGGCTACAAACGGACCAAGGTGCACTTCATCGAAGCTTATCGAGAGCTCAGCGTCTTTCAGAATCCCAAACGACCAACAGCCATCTTCAGTGTGCCCGTTGTCGACGATAAGTCCCTTGATCGTCGGCACTACCGCTTCAAAAAGAATACTCCCTGGTGCTGATCTTTGACGGTCACATCCTGAAGTTGAAGAGTAACCCCCTGCCGCTCCTCCCACAGTTTTGACAAGTAGATAATTCAGAATACTACTGCCTTCTTGAATGGAGGTCCCGGCGTAGATTGCGATCCGTCCACCTCCACCGCCTTTGGAGAACACTGCATTGTCATTTGGTGACTCGACACCGTTGCCACCACTAGCAGTAATGATGCCAGTGCTGTGATTAAGTACGCTCGTAGACAGCAACAAGCTGCCCCCAGCTCCGCCGCCAGCCCTGTAGCAACAACCATATTCAACAATAAGCAATATCAAATACATGGCACATATCAGGTGACTTACAGAGTACTTTTGGAGATGGGTACGGGCGCATTGCCCCCATTAAGTTCAATCGTCCCCAGAAGGGTAGTGGTTCCGCTGACATTCAATGTAAAAACTGATCCGCCACTCACGGCTCCTACGCTACCGGAGGAGCTACACCCAGCACTGCCTGGCTCCCGGGGTAAGAATGTGCTATCGTAGGCAAGTTCTTCCGAAAGCACGAAATGCCCACTTCCCCCATGAGAACCGCCGACGGTTGGTTCTGTAGCCGCTCCCGGTCCCTTACATTCGCCATATCCACGAGCGCTCCCGTTAATGTGTGACAGGTAGCCAAGGAAAAAGTAATCCGCCATCACACGCAAGTCTTTGGAAAAGTTCACCGATGAATAGTTGGTCATTGCCCATTCGCTGCTACGTAGGTAACTGTTGTCGCTGCCGAGGTGCAACTCGCTTCGACCATCGAGAAGCATGTCTGTCACGTTACCTACAAATGAAACACCGCATTGAATACTAAGGTAAGCACGCTCGCTCAAATCAATACACTGACCACCATAATGGAGACTAGCCTCAGAAGTCATCCTTAATTCACTGTGCGTGTTCAGCGATAAATGATCAATCGAAACCTTAGAGTCCTGGGACGAAAATAGTTCCAATTGTACATCATCCCATGCGAAAAGGTTTCTAGAGTCAAACTCCAGATAGGAGTCTTGCACGTTGATGCTTAGACGCGAGCGATCCATTAGCGTGATGTTATTCGCTGAAACCCTCAACGGTTGTTCATGTCGTGCAATGGTAAGTGTCGATTCTCCTGCCATAGTAAGGGAATCCAGTTCAAAGGTACCGTCATGGGATGACTGAGAAAGTGTTATATCTGAGGCCTCCGCGAGATATAGATCCTTCACACCCGACCAGTTGCCGCGTATCGTGATGCTATGGTCGTGAACAGCGACACGATTCGGCGTGTGGAGTTCACCCTCTTCATGAACATTGATTGTAACATTAAGCTCTACATCCACAACTTTATACGCCGTAACTGTGTTGCGGATCCATTCTCTATCCCCATTTCGCCAAACACGAGCGTAAGGAAAGCCATGAGAAGGTTGCAGAAGAGGCATAAAAGGGGCACTTTCTGTACAATGGAGACTATTGGGAGTATCAAGCACAAACGTCTGCTTCTCCCCTATCTCCAATCGTCCCGTTCCATCTCCTTCTAGGCAATTCATCTCAAACGTTCTAGATACAGAAGGACCACCAGTGGCCCAGCGAAGACCAGAGCCGTTAACAAGAACGATTCGATGGAAGTGAAGAGTGCTCGCATCATCGACTATTATCGCTTCTCTTAGCCTAGTCTCTTCTCCGAGATTGTCGATATACAGAACCCTGGAAGAGTTTTGACCGTATCTATAGACGACTGTTCCCGGGCCCGACCTGCTTTGGGAAGTTTGGCCTCCAGCAGCCCTCATTTCTAGCGACGCGGCAACTTCTCTTTCCGTAGTACCAAGTAAACTATTGCAGAAGATTGCTATTCGGCCGCCACCACCTCCATGCGCGCCAGAATTTGTAGTACGTCCGCCGTTTGCTTGCAAACTGCCGGTACTTGGTTTCAGTATTTCGCTGGAGATAAGAATGCTACCGCCAGCACCTCCACCAACTCTGCACACGAGCACCAGACAACGTCGGTTGAGCAACTTGGTATTCTTATACATTATCGAACACTTACCCATTTTCATCGCCGGCGCCACTGACATCAATTCTCCCGTTTAGAGTACTCTCTGACAGTACATCGATTTGAACCGATCCTCCTCCCCGTTGTCCTGACCCTTCTGGACCACAGCTTCCACTCCCAGGGAGCCTTGGTGCGAGCACTTCATCGTTAGCAAGCAAGCGAACTTCCTCCTTGTCGACTGAGCCCGCTACTCCAAGACCACCATGCGAACCCCCACGCCCCGATTGAGAGGGAGTCCCAGGCCCTACGCAAGGGGAGGAACCCTTTCCGTGACCGTCAATGTATGCGTTTGAACCTATTCCAAAATGGCCGGTGCTAGCGGATAGAGTACCATAAAATACGAAGTATGCGGAGTCGGTCAATTGGAAGGAGTTCAGAGAATGCAACTGCGGATTGTTCCCGGCGTCCATTCGGGCATCATTGGCAATCTTGAGCAGCATTCCATGAATTTTGGTTCCTTCCGGAGACCGCAGTTTTAGTGTAGCTCTATCACCAACATCGAGTAGGTACGGAGTGTTGAGCAAGAGGGTACTCTTGGCGGCGATATCAAGGTGAGATGATTCGATAACCGTCAAACGGTCGCATGTAAGAGACACCGACGCGTCACTTCGCATTTGTATGTTCCCATCACCAAGCATGGCAATAGACTTGAACCGAAATTCCACATCAGATTTCCGGTTAATGCTAACCAGTCCTCCCCAGCTCAGCCCCAAATGCTCCACACCTGCTAGCTTCCCATCCAAGTGAAGCGGGACGCTCGCGACCGTTAGATGCGATGGAGTGATCAGTTTGCAGTCACCACCAACGTCAACTCCTGCCTTGGTCAAACCAAAATGAGTATCATCAACATGATACACTTGCTCCTGAAGTGCTTTCCACGAATTACCTTCCCTTTCTGTAACAAATGTGTTCTCAAAGTACCTGCGACTTGCATTCCGCCGTTCCAACTTCATGTACGGAGACATCATCCCTGTCAAGTCTCTCGTGCTAAGTTTCCAACTTGGTTATCCCGGATCCTCCACATGCCAGTAGAGTCCCCTTCCAGCTTCAATACCGCCATTTGATGTGTCTGGGTTTGTCCGTGGGGAATCCACAGCAACGCGCTCCCTCCGGAAAGCTTTACTCGATCAAAATACAGACTCTCCGAGGAGTTGAGAATTACCGCTTCGGCGACACTATTCTCTTGATTGTTGTTAGAGAGCAGCTCCTTAGGTGCATCCCGACCACAATCCCGATAGACTGTCCCAGCTCCAGAGCGTAACTTATGTTGTTTGGAAACACCTCCTGCCACATCAAAATGGAGTTCGTCTAAAACATCTAGATAGTCTTCCTCTTTTTGCGTTGATATCGGTTCTTCACAATGGACAGCAATTCGACCACCACTTCCCCCAGCTTCGGATCCCTCGCCTCCTCTAGCCGTAAGACAACCGCTGCTGCGTTTCAGAACTGCTGTTTCGATTAGCAGGCCTCCTCCAGCTCCACCACCGGCTCTGGATGAGCAAACCAATAATGATACAGGCTTATCTGAGACATACTAGAATGACACTTACGTGTTTGAATGTTCCCCGTCGACCGAAATGCTACCCAATATGGTACTGTCTGCGCGCACTAGCAGGTGCAAGTAACCGCCTCCATTCGCTCCGCCATCCTTTTCACATGGATCCGGGCAACTACCGCTGCCTTGTTTCCTAGGGTAGTATAAATTGTCATTAGCTAGGACATCTTGCACTGGAAGGTCCTGCACAGATTCAAAACTTCCAATCCCTCCGTGAGCACCTCCCAGCCTGTTTCTGCTGTTTTGGGATGAGGCATCACAAGAGGACTTCGATCCAGCTCCTGAGCAAGGGCCATATCCCATCGCGTTTCCCTCTATACTAGCGTTGGAGTCCAAGAAGAACGATTGTGCATCAATGTGTACATCTCCTTCAATGTCAACGGACGAGGAATTGTATACAAGAAACCCCTCCCGCAATTTAAGGTTTGTGCCTCGTTTGATTCGGACGTGGGACTGGTCCTTCAAGTGGATGAAGTCTAACGTCAAGCTGGATCCGCCAATGCTTACGCTGGAAGTTCCTTCTAAGCTGATAAAGTCTACAGCCAGATTGGCATCGTTGGACGTAAGTTGCAAGTCCACATTCTGTCGAACTTCTAAGGGATTGAAGAGAGTAAAGTCGAGTTGCTTTGTTGCATCTACGTTAAGTGTCGACTCCTCCATGAGAATCAGGGTCTGAACATCAAACAAGTAAGCGTCTTCAGTGTCAACTTCGAACACAGAGTCACCCAGCATAGTGAGCGAGTCCAACGAGGTCCTACTTCCCAATGGGGCTACCGATTTTCTATTAATAGACCGCTTCAAGATATCAACGTGACCACCATACTCCATAAGCACAGCTGTCGGCCCAAACCATTCTCCCATGATATTCACTGTAGTTCCGATGGTGACGTGTGGTGGTGTTACCAAGTACGCCGCTTCGTGCACATCTATACCCACTTGCTGAAGAGCAAAATTTACGTCATCCAGGGAATTTATCCAAACATCGAGCCGATTCCAAGCTTGCTCGATAGTCGGGAACACGTGTGTATGAGAAAAGTCGCGTGTTGCGTTTTGAGTCTGGAAGTAAGCACCGACGTCTGGGTGTGTCATGTTCGACGTCGTCAAGAAACCAATCTGGTCGTTCTGCAGACTCCATACCCCGGTTCCATCCCCTCCTAAGTAGTATATCGAGAAACCACGACTAGGATCTCCTGATGTCATTTCGGACGGAAGAGAAGCTGCTGGGACCCACGAGAGCCTAGCATGTCGGGTTAGTTCCACCCTGTCAAAGTGAAGCAAACCCGTCCCATTGTTCGTTATAACAGCGTCTGCGGCATTTGGGCTGTCTCCATTTTCAGAGAATAGCTGACTAATATTATGGTTGCCACAATTCCTGTAGAAGGTGCCAGGACCTGAGCGAGCACCATTCCTTTCTCGACCACCGTGAGTGTCAAAATTGACGCTTGCCCCTGTGTCTTGTGGTTTATGGCGCAAACTGAGCAAATGATCACAATAAAGGGCTAAACGCCCTCCGCCCCCTGCTCCATCCGTCTTATCTGAGTTTCCACCCTTCACCTGCAATTGCACTGTGGCAGCCCATAAGCTTTTTGTGACAAGCAGAATGCCTCCTCCGGCACCGCCGCCTCTGCGAGGGACGCAAACCTGGGTGATAATGGACTTTCAAAACCTACAACTAAAATACGTACCCCTTAGTGGAATCCTCGCCGCTGGCGTCAATAGTTCCCAAAAGTGTAGCGTCTTGCACGTGTATGTTGAGGTACGCTCCGCCGGACCCACCGGTGTCATCGTGGCAACCACCACTTCCCGCTAATTTTGGACGGTAAACATCATCGTTGGCTAATATTTTCGTGACTGACTCTATGCTTTTAGTAGTACCCAAACCTCCATGAAAACCTCCAAGTTCGTTTAATCCCACCGGCGAACCTGGTCCTTGACACGCCGCAAAGCCGGTTCCAAAGCCACTGATGAGAGCTTCTGAATCAAGAAATAGCTTTTTCGTCTTTATCTGGGTAGACTTTTTGACTTTGAAAGTGGATCTATCCTCCATGGTTAAAGTTCCGAAACTCAGCGTAGGACTGGAGCCCACGCTCAACGAGGACATGTCTTTTAACACCAAGTGATTCAAATCAAAACCAATATCTTCTTCAGAAGATATCCCCAATTCGGAGCTGTTCTGCATTTCTATAGCATCGACCGTAAACTTTATAGTTTGCCTGGACTTGACAGATATTCTCGTTTGGTCCCGAAGCGGGAGCTTTGACTGGAGAGTAAAGTTGAAGAGTCCTACCGTCGAAACAGAAATGCCGGTTTCATCCAGCATGGTTAGTGTCTTCAGAGAAAAGCCAAAATCTCCGCCGCTTTCAGCGGCAATCTTCGAGTTCCCCACCATGGTCAAAGTTCTCAGGGCTAGCTCACTACTGCCCTCGTCTCGAAGTAGAGTTACACTTCCTCCCCACGATAAACTCAAATGAGATATGCCTATCCATTCTCCCCACAAAGTTATTGGCACATACCAGACGGTGGCAAAACTGGGTGTCACCAAGGTTGCGGTCTTGTAAACCTCAATGCCAACTTCTGTCAGAGCGCCGTTAACGTCGTCCAAAAAGCCAGTATCTATATTTACGCGCGTCCATGCGGATACATTGTTTTGTACCATTTGTGAGTGCATGTAAGGCTTCGTTATGTTCTGAGTCTCAAAGAATCTTTGTTCTGCAGGGTGTTCAACACTTCCTGTCGCCAGGCGTCCTGTCTGATGGTCGATGATCACCCATTTTCCTGTAGCGTCCCCCTCCAGGTATGTAACAGAAAACGTGGTAACATTATCAACGTGGAGATTCCTTGACATCCACGCAATGGGGAACCACTGGACCCGAGCTCCTCGTAGGATCACCAGGCGATCCAAGTGCAGGAATGTATCTTCGGAATAGGTGATGACAGTTTCTCCGGAGTCCTCTCGCTGACTATTATCATTTTCTGATAGTATTTCCCGTGGCGATTCTTGACCACATTTTCGATAGAACGTCCCAGCCCCTGATCTACCGTCAGCACCTTTTCCGCCATGAACTTCGAAGCCTAAGAGCTCACGCGCGTCGTTCACCGGCATATCTTTACAGTATAATGCAATGCGGCCGCCTCCACCGCCGTACTTATGACCAGCCCCTCCATTAGCCTTCAGAACCCCCTCGCTGACCCCCAGGGTCTTCGTGTCCACGAGGATTCCTCCCCCAGCCCCACTACCATCAGATCTGCATGATGTACGGTAATCGGCTATTGAAATAGTCAGAATAACTCGACTGCGAGAATCACTTACGTTGTGTCGCTACCACTCACATCAATGGTCCCGCTGACTATTCCTTCATTCAAGGTAAGATGTATCAAAGATCCACCAGGTGCACCGCCCCCACCACCTCCCTGATAGGATGGATGGAACGTATCATCCGATGAAAATGGTTGCCCACTTCGGAGGAAGTCTCTTAAGCTGCCATCACTACCCAAACCACCGTGAGATCCTCCAATTTCGCCTAGACTAGGTTCCTTCGGGTTCCCTCTCCCGATGCCATTTAGCTCTGCTGAAGGACCGATGTCGAGGAACGGACTTGTGATACTTGCATACCCCGAGATGTAGATAGTTGACGAATCTCGAAGTTTCACCGAATCCGAAAATATCATAATTGGACTAGGAGCAATAGCTAAGCTGGAACTACCACTAAGTAGAGTCCTACTATTGTTGTACGTGCTAGAAATAAAGCCTTTGCCTGTAATTTTGAAGAGTGCTGAAGAGTCGGCGGAGACATAAACAGTGTCGACATTGGCATGGTCATCCGCGATAACTTCGATTCTGTTGTTATCCCTCAAAATAACTCTGGTGACATCGAGGTCGACTGATTGTCCCCGGATGGCAATTTGGCCGCTTTCCATCATCGTTAAATTCTCCATAGCAACGCTGACTAACCCGTCTCTATCGATAGATAAGCGAGCATTCTTCATCATCGTCAAGGAATTTAGCAAAAACGTTGAAGAACCTCCCTCTCGAAAATCCAAATGCGCATCATCAGTAAGACTTAGGTCTGTTAGGCCACTCCATCGCCCACAAATATCTAACGAGCTTCCAGCAACAGTAACTTGCGGAGGAGTCACCAGTTTTCCTTTCCGGTAAACCTCTATGTTAACTTTGGATAGAGCTAGCGCTACATCGTCTCGATGCTGTATCCACAAAGCAGATTGAGTCCACAGACTACCATTCTCGCGGAATAACATGGAGAACGAAGTATCTCTTCTGTAGTTCACTGGTTCTAGGACAGCCGTTGATGCAGGGTTATGCTTGTCAAGAGCGCCAAGTAGAAGTGTTTGATTGTTTGGGACAATTATACTCCCACTTGAGTCCCCAGAGAGCACATGGATAGAAAGCGTGCTGTTGATTTGATCGACAGGACTTAACCATCTAAGGTTCGCGTAACCCGATATTGTGACTTTGTCAAAGTGGAGTGCTGGAACTGTATTGACGATTACTGTCTCTCCAGTGTTCTGGTTGAGATTGTTATCCACGAGTAATTCCTTAGTACCGTTATAGCCACATTGGCGATAATATGTCCCCGCTCCAGAGCGACAGTTACCAGACTCAGAAGATATTCCTCCGAAAACAGCGAAGTCGAACTTTTCGGAAGCTGTTGAGTCAGGCAGCTGATCACAGTAAAGAGCAATACGCCCGCCACCTCCACCAATCTTGGCATTGCCACCGGTCGCTCTAAGGAATCCGCTACCTTCTTCCAAAGTCCCTAGCGAGATTATCAAACCTCCGCCTGCTCCTCCGCTAGAACCACTCACATCGATGGTTCCCATTATTCTGCTTGTTCCTGTAGCGTTGAGCCTGATGAACGCGCCCCCACTTCCTTCGTTACCAGACCCGCAACTGCCGCTTCCCATCAGAGTTGGGCGAAATACGTCATCGTTCGCCAGAACTGAACCATGCGTATATCTGAAATCGCTCACGCTATCGCAGCTGCCTAAACCGCCATGAGATCCACCGACAAGTTTAGCTTCGTTTGTCCCGGGACCGTCGCATTCGTTATACCCTTTGCCCACACCAGTAATCTCTGCGTTTTCATCCAGGTTCAGCTCCTCAGCCTTTAGGTCAACAACACCACTAACGTCAAGGGACGAGCGATTTCCGACATCAAATTTGCCGACACGAAGACTTGGGTTGTTTCCAATTTTCAGAAGAGCAGTATTATTCATCAGTATCGTTCTGGATTCGAGAGATGCTTGCTTTCCGGCGTAAACCGTGAATAGTGATTCAAATTGCATGGACAAGGTGCTGACATAAACATCCACTTCTTTAGCAGAGTGGAGTCCCAGCCGGTTGTAGTCCTGGAGGGTGGTGGGAGAAGTAACATTGACACGCAATCCTGAGTCGCTATCCAAATCAACGTTGGCATCCCCCTTCATCGCAAGGGTGGTAGTGTGAAATGATAGTGCCCCTTTACTGATTCCTTCAAGTTTAGCACCATCCATGATTGCAACGGACTGAAAATCACAGCGCCCCCCAGTTTTCCCGTAACTCAATTGCAATCGACCACCTTTGGTGACACTCAAATGATTGATACCGGTCCATTTTCCCCACAGTTGCACTGGCACGTCGGAGACTGTAACATAAGGAGGAGTCATCAGCGTTGCATCCTGGTGAACATCGATGCCTACTTGTGTAAAAGCATAGTTAATGTCATCTTGTTGAACCCTCCTAGTTTTTATTTGGGTCCATTCGGAGAGAGACCCGTTAGAGTCACTGCGGACGAACTCCATACTGTGGTATGGCAAATCGCGAAGCTTCATGGAAGCTGCATCGTGACTGGGAGCACGCAGCCCCAATTTTCCTAGTTGGTTTCCTCGGATGCTCCATCGCCCAGTCTTGTCTCCGTCTAAAATACTCACCGAGAAATTAGTGGAACCAAGAACATTGCCCTCAGGCATCCACTGCAGCCTTGCGTTACGAAGGATTACTACTCTGTCGAAATTTAATGAGGCCTCGCTATTGTCGACGATGACCGCCTCTTTAGGCATATTATCCGCATCTGTTTCTTCGTTTTCCGAACGTAAGTCCCGGGCGAATTCTTTACCGCATTGTCTATAATAGGTCCCAGGACCAGAGTGAGAGCCTGTAAGTTTCTGCTTACCTCCATGAACTTCAAACGCAAGAGAATCATTATTCTCCAAATTATGACTACAATACAAGGCCATTCTACCACCGCTACCGCCGTAGCCGCTTGTCGCTCCCCCGTGTCCGCCGTTTGCTCTTATCAAACCACCGCCTCGGAGCACGGCAGTTTCGAGGAGCAGGCCACCTCCAGCGCCCCCTCCGGCACTGTAAAAACAGGAAGGGCATGTAGAGCGAGAAACGCCTTTGACAAAACATACTTAACTTACTTAGGGTCTTTGCTCGAGCCTCCGCTGACATCAATGAGCCCTTGGATACTAGTCAGATTTTTAGCGTGTATGTGGATGTATCCGCCACCTCTTCCGCCTCCAGCATTGCTTCCGCAACCACCACTACCAAGTTTCTTTGGGAAGAATGTGGCGTCATTTGCAAACGCAGACTCCTCAGTCTCAAAAAAGTCCTCAATGCTGTGAGCACTACCTATTCCTCCATGGGATCCGCCTATGGAAGGATTTGCCGGAGAACCGGCTCCGTTACACGGTTTATACCCTGAGGCACGCCCATCGATGATAGTATCTTCCTCAACTATTACGCTGCCAACGGTAACACTTGAGTTTCCACGAAGGATAGCCCGGCTACGGTCATACAGTGATAGATGCCCAGGTACTTCCACTTGGGGGTCGCTTCCCGTTTCGAGCAACGAATCAGCTTTCATGGACACAGTGTGCATCGCCATCCTCACTGTGTCCGCTAGAATTCTAAGATGAGACTTCCCGCCAGCCGAGAGTGTACGCGAAGTCAACTCGACGTTCGACTTTCCTCGGACTTCAATAGCGCTTTCTCGGGACATGTTCACCGCTCCAAACTCTGTTACTAACTGTTCGTCCGCCGTTGCTGTAAGCTTGCTACTGTTATCCATAGAGAGTCTTAGCAAGTTTAGATGCATAGAATGGAAACTGTGCACACTTAAACGCGCATCCTCGATCAACGTGACCGACTTCCAGTCAATGTTGCTGAAATTCTGGCGCATAAAAATCTCCACGTTCGCCCCATTAAGCAAACTCAGCTCTTCTAAACCGTTCCAGTTGCCCGATAAAAGTACCGACACATTAGACACGACAATTTGGGTTGGAGTTTTAAACTCTCCTCCTTCCAAAACGTCTACCCCAACTTGGGTCAGTGCTGCAGCGACATCATCCCTATAAAGGGACTTAGTTGTAGTTTGTATCCAACTGGTCTCATTGTTCTTTACAAGGGCATTGGATCCATATGTAGCGCTTACAAGACTGGAATGTTTCGTCTTGTGTAACAGACCCAGTTCACCGACCTGATTAGAGGGTATTGTCCATCTTCCTGTTTGATCTCCCTGAAGCTCTCCAATTGAAAAGCGCAAATTGTTTTGGCCACTTATGGGCCACCATTGGACTCGTGATCCGGAAAGGATTGTAACTCGGTCGAGCGCTAGTATGGACATCTCGTCATTGATAATCACCGCGTCTGCTACTTGCGAGGCACGGTACATCTCATTTGCGGAAAGCAACTCTCGACGATGGTTAGCGAAGCAATATCGGTAATATGTCCCCGGTCCCGAGCGTGCCCCCGTGGACTTCTGCTCACCACCTTGAATAGTATAGCTAAGACTCACTGTTGTCGATTCATTGCAATGAAGGGCAATGCGTCCGCCGCTGCCTCCATACGAACCTTGAAGGTTACCATCCGCACCGTTGGCTTTCAACAGTCCTGAGTCACGTTTAAGCGAGAATGTCTTCCACAAAATCGATCCTCCAGCTCCTCCTCCAGCACTGCAAACGAACAAGAGATAACTGGATTAAAGCAAGTCAAAGTGCCTTCCTGTTGTAACCAGCGCTACTTACTCTATGTAGGAGCTCGCAGATCCACTCATATCCACAGTTCCTTCAATTATACTGGAGTCAGACACTCTCACAGCCACGCTCGCACCACCTGGGTTGCCCTTGCCCCGACCATTGCAACTGCCGCTTCCAGGCAAATGAGGTTCAAACAGGTCGTCATTTGCAAACGCTGCTTTTTCCATTTTCAAAAATTTTGTGATGTTATGGGTGCTACCTAATCCACCATGAGAGCCTCCGTAAGTTGACACAGTAGGTGTCCCCTCGCCTTCGCACGGTCCAAATCCGTTTCCATGACCCATCAACTTAGAGTTTCCTTCAAGAAATACATGTCGCCCCTCTATTTCCGCCCTTCCATGCACATTAAGCGTGGCATAATCAGTCATATGCAAAGTATCTTCTAGGAAAATGGAAGAATTACGGTCGGCTGTCAACTGTGAGAGGTTCTGCATTCTCAGAGAAGTAAATGTGAATACACAACTCCGTTCTGCAGTTATGTTGGTGGAAGCATGTCCTGTCATCGACATCTCCTTGACATTCAATTCTACTGTGGATGGTGAGGTTATATCAATCCGGTTTTCGTTGTTTAAGGAAAGAGAGTCCGCCTTGAAACGAAGTTTGCTGCCGTTCGTCCGAGCACTCAAACGAGCAGCATCTGTCATGGATAGAGACCCAATCGACACAAACACGCTATCAGCACTATTGACGTCCAAACGCGATTCATCCATCATGTCGAGTGAGTGAAACTCAACACGTCCCTCCACGTTTCCGCCTTTCACACGCATTGTTGCGTTCTTCAGAAGGCTCAAATACTTTAGGCCTTCCCACTCACCTTGCAGATTAATCGGGACACCCGCAACTACGACGTGAGGAGGCGTAGTCAACAATGCTGAATCGTCAATATCGAGACCACATTCCGTCAGGGCTGTCTCGATATCATCCGCATGGATTGTATTGACACCATAATTAAGCCATTCTAGTGTACCGACCTGGGCGAAATACCGTTTTGTGCGGACGCTGCTCACAGTCGATGGGGACACATCAGAAGTGGTAACTTTGTCACCTTGGAAACCGAGCCACCCCTTTTGGCTTTCTCTCAAGTTCCATACACTGCTTCTGTCCCCATCGAGCCTGGCAATCGAGAACATGTGTCGCTGTTCAGCCTTTGAGCGAGTGAGCCAGCTAAGCTTTACGCCATTGAGGAGTTCGACGCGGTCGAAGTGAACCGAGTCAGCTTCGGTAGTGATAACGCTTTCAGTTGGATGTAAATGCCCACTTGCTCCGTTATCGGACTTCAGCTCCTTGGAATGATATGCTCCACAGTCTCGGTAGAAGGTACCTGCACCCGAACGGAGGCTGTCCACAGACCCCCCGGAATAGCCCCCTTGTGCTTCAAAATGAAACTGTCGGTCTTCTTCTAAAGGCTGATCGCAATACACAGCCAGGCGACCACCACTTCCCCCGTAACTGCCTACAGACCCCGCATTCCCTCCGTTACTCTTGAGCATACCTTCACTGGCCACTAGCGTCCGAGTATGGAGAACGATTCCGCCGCCGGCACCTCCGCCAAAGCTGCATTGGAATCAATACTTAGAAATATGAATCCGCTTTGACAGCTATCAACAGCGATGAACTTACCCGTTCTTGGAAGCATTATCTCCACTCACGTCTACAGTTCCGGAGAAAATAGTTTCACCCGCCACCTCCAAACGGAGAAACGCCCCACCTGACCCCTCAAAACCGGTACCACAACCCCCACTTCCAGGGTATACAGGTTCGAACACATCATCATAGGGCAAACCGGAGTCATTGGAAGCCAATAGATATGACAGGCTCATGACTGTTCCAAGGCCCCCATGAGACCCTCCATGATGGACTGTTGATGGAGCACCTGGACCCTCACACGGACCAAATCCTCTTCCGATTCCTTCGATTTCGCTGTTTTCACCTATATGCAGTCTACTACATAATATACTTCCGCTTCCTCCAAAGTGTACCGATGCCGACTCATTTAATACTACCACGCTAGTATTGATTTTCGGGTTGTTACCGAAATCCGTAGTGGAATGTCCGGTGGCCAGAAATGAGGTTGCTGCCAAACGTGTGATATTTCCAGGTTCGATCATAAACCTCGAGTTATTACGGACCTCGACATGTTTCATGTTTAGGGCTGTAACGCCTGTCCCGAGAACACTGACACTAACTTCGTCACGTAACACCAGTGAAGTCGGCAAACTAAAAGCGAAGTCTCCTTTTACGTCTGCATGCATTTGAGCATTTTCTACCATTGTCAATTTTTCTAGGTTCAGAGAGAAACTGCTACCACTGTGAACGTGGAATGCCGCATTACCCATCATTGCTAGTGTTGGAAGACTGAATTGCCTGCTGGACTCATCTCTGATGGTTAGAATCGCTCCATGCATGAGAGTCAAGACTTGAACACCATCCCATATACCTTCAAGTTGCGCCCTTGTTCCGGATAGGGTGACATAAGGAGGTGTCACTAAGCGAGCTCCTGTCAGTACGTCTACACCTGCCCTGCTTAAGGCGCAGTCAAGGGAATCGAGACTATACAACCACTCGTCGATTCGCTTCCAAGTTCGATCTCCTACAAGTACCTGGGTATCGGAGTATCCCCGACTAACGTTTTTCTCAGAGAATATAGGTGATTTAGGGTCGCTGTTATTCGTGATCCCCAAAATGCCCACTTGATTCTCCCGAATGCTCCACTGGCCAGAACCGTCACCTTTCAGATTGTGCACAAAGAAACCAAATTCACTCGTAGCCATGGGAGTCTGTTTGGGAACCCAGTTTAGTCGAGCTTTGTTAAAGAGATGCATCACGTCGAAATGGAGAGAGTGCGCAGAATCAGTTAAAATCACAGCTTCAGCAAAATCGTTCATGTTGTTGTCTCCGTTTCCTGTTAAAATTTCCTTTCTGGCCTCTTGACCGCATTCTCGATAGTACGTCCCCGGTCCAGAGCGAATCGTGCGGTTCGTGTCCCCAGAGCGCCCTCCATACACCTCAAAGCGCAATGTATCCGATACCATCGAAGGCGCCACTTCTTCATTCTCTAATACCTCATTGCAGTAGAGCGCTAACCGACCGCCTCCGCCACCATAACTTTCAAAGAAGCCTGCGTCACCACCACTTGCTTTCAGCAGACCGTTCGTCTTGCGATGTCTATGAGTTCTCAGTAATATACTACCTCCGGAACCACCTCCCGCACTGTATGGACGCAAAACAGTACAAGCATAAAACGAGAATGGTAGCAGAGTAATGTGGAACGGCGCCACTACTTACCCCGACGGCGCTGCATCTCCTCCGCTCATATCTATAGTACCATATATTTTGCTTTCTTGCAATACGTCAACCGAAAGATGAGCACCTCCAGCGCCCTCAAGCCCGTTATCGCATCCTCCGCTTCCCGCTTGTTGAGGAGCGAAAGTGTCCCCATAGGCGAATGCTTCCTTTCCAGTAGCAACAAATTCAGAAATATTCAACGGCGCTCCTAACCCCCCGTATGAACCACCTCGAGTGTGGATAAATGGAGCACCTGGCCCCTCACAAGCGCCGTAACCACCTGCGACGCCACTGAGAAGGGCATTTGATTCGATACGCAGGCACTCGCTCTGAATATCAGCCATGGAAACCACATGCAACACGCTTGACTCTTCTAAGTCCACGGCAGTACAACGGATGGACGCATTCGAGCCAGTGTGGAATTGGGAGGAACTTGTCATCCTTAACTGATCCACTGAGATAAAGGACGAGAAAGTATCGAAGACAAGTTCAGCGTTATGCTCCCCACGGAACTCTTCAGCCCGGAAGTTAACCTGTTCAGCAGTTATTTCTACCGAAGAATTGGAGCTGAGGACGAGTTGTCGAACGCTTATATCGAATGACGAGCGAGCCTCTCCAGTCACTCCGCCGTCGCCTTCTACATTCAAAGCAGTTAAATTTATCCGAGCTTCCCCACTTGGAGGTACCCACGTTCCGTACTTAGCTGTCGACTCACTAACTGGGATCATTCCAAACCAGCGCCCCTCAACTATGACGTGGCCCCCGAAAAGTCTGACTTTAAAAGGCGTTAGCAGGGTTGCTGTTTGTCCTACGTCTATGATTGAAGGAATGATTCTCTCTTTTTGGTCAACGGAAGCAGAGGCGTTTGTGCTAGCAACACTAAACACTCCTACTTGGCCCTTCCGGAGACTCCAACGGCCCGTTCCATCACTTTCCAAGGAAGCCGTCACGAACCTTCCTGTGTATTCCCATCTGACACCGGCTCCTTTGTTAAGAGACATTTTATCGAAAAAAAGATACTCTTCGAAATCTACAATGATTGCATCTTTAGGATTTGCTTCATCATCCTCGTTATTCTCTGTCAACAGGTTTTGTGTACGTTCCTGTCCACATTCATGATAAAACGTTCCGGGCCCCGACCGTTCAACAGACTCTATTCCCCTCAATCCACCGTGAACTTCAAACGCAACTCCTTCTGAAAGGTGTTCCGCAGTATTCATGTCCAAAATTTCGTCACAATAAAGGGCGATCCGGCCACCACTTCCACCGAAACCACCCGCAGTGGCGTCAGAAAATCCATGACCCCCATTTGCTTTTAAGACACCTGCGCCTCTATCAACACCTCGAAACAGTTTACTAGTGGTGAACAGAAGCCCGCCGCCTGCTCCTCCACCACCGCTGCACAAAAACAATAGCAAAAATACTCAGATGACGAGATCGATCTACAGTACAGTACAAGCAAGATAGACATACCTGGCCTTGGCAGCATCCCCACCGCTGACATCAATCACTCCGGATATTTCGCTTGAATTGGCGATGTCTAAGCGAAGGAAAGCTCCCCCGAAGCCACCAAGGCTCCCATTGTCCGGATCACAGCCGCCACTACCTGGTAGATGTGGCTCGAATGTTCCGTCATTCGGAAAACCGGATAAATCACCTGGCTGGAGTGAGTCTAGGCTCTCATAGGTACCAAGACCGCCATGTGATCCACCCTGTCCCGAGAATGTAGATGCCCCTTTTCCACTGCATGGCGGATATCCTCGTGCTACGCCATTGATGGCGGCTTCTGGACCAAGATAAATCCGGTCGGCGTGAATCGAAGCGTTGTCCGAAACGCTAATAGACGACGAGTCCTGCAACGTAACGACTTCTGTAAATACTAATTTACTATTGCGCCCCGCATCCACGTGTGAGTTTCCCAAAAGAACCATAGTATTCATATCCACGACAGAGTAAAGACTCGAGTGATTCATCGTTATGGTAGAGTTTGTCAGCCGGAGTGAAGATAGGTTCAATCCAACTACATCGGAAGGGCTGAAGCCGCTCAACAAGCCAGCCTTCTCGAATTCAAACTCTTGCGATCCTTGCCAACTTCCGTGGGTAGTAACAGTTACAGAAGATAGGGACACGTGTGAGGAAGTAACCAGTTGCGAGCTTCTATATGTCACGATGCTGTGCCGAATCTGTGTATACTCACTGTCATACATTGTCCTCATGTCTCCCGAAATAGAAAGCCCGATAAAAAAGGCTTGGTTTTCCAGCACTCGAAGGAGGCCAGTGGTATCTCCATTCGCGTTCAACATAGAGAAGAGACCGGTGTCAGAGCCATCTCGTAGCCAAAGGAATCCTGCGCCGCGTTTCAATTGCACGGAGTCAACTCGAATAGTCGGGTCATCGTTTACGATGACACCTTCAACTCCCGTTGGGCCATCGGTTTGACCGTAATCTACGATGATTTCACTCCAAGACGTTTTGTTACAATGCAAATAAATGGTACCAGGACCTGCTCGGAAACCAGTAGAAGACATTCCCCCAAATGCCTCAATCAATAAAGGAATTGAGCTGAAATCTACGCTCTGCCTGCTATAAATGGCAACTCGGCCACCAGCACCACCGAACGAGTTAGCACCACTAGTGTCCCCACCATTTACCCGTATCGAGCCAGAACCATTGACTGTCTCGGCGTGCAGTAGTATAGCTCCGCCAGCTCCACCTCCGGCACTGCAAAATAGCACCATAGCCCTACTGTAATAAAGTTAACATGCAATGTTGCGCAGCGGGACAACTTACACCTCCAATTCGGAAGAGTTCCCACCAAGATCTATTTCCCCCTGGAGCTGGGCGTCCCCGAATACGTCGATGTACAAAAAGGCGCCCCCGCTTCCGCCGCTGCACGCTCCGCTACCTGGTTGTCGAGGTGCAAAGACGTCATCGTATGGCCAACCAATATCAGATATTTCTCTGGAGTGCTCCCAAGAGGTATCGCTCCCATAACCTCCATGGGATGCACCCAATCCAGGCTTACTTGGGGCTCCAGGCCCCTCACAAGAAGCGTAGCCGTTGGCAACTCCGTGAATCGTAGCCTTCTCTTGTAATAACAGTGCTCCAGCTGTAATAGATCCGCCAAATTGCACGTTGGAGAAGCTTTGATCTTTGAATGCAACTTGTTCGGCAAAAGAGAGAGAGCAAGATCTACCAAGGCTGACACTTCCTTTTTCTAACACATGTAATGATTTCGCTTCAATCGTTGATCCTTCCTCAAATTCCATTCCTGCATATCCGGAAACGCTGATAGCAGATGATCCAGTTACGTCGCCGTCAACGTTCATGTCTTCCTGTTCTATAGTGGTCCGGCCACGCTTTTGGCTCCAGGAACCAAGTGCAACGGTAAAGCGGCCCACGCGAAGCACCAGTGTAGCGCCTGTAGTGTTCCGTAATACCACTATACTTCAGCAGTCTAGAGCGTGTTCCGATTTATGTAACTTACCTTCTGCTTCGATAGCTCCGGAAATGAATGCCTTTTCAAGGTTCAACAAATCATCCGGACCGTTATATAAGAGCACGCCATAAACGTACAAACCTTCGATGTCACCAGTATATCGCTGATCTAAACGGCATGACACTCCCGCATCGACAGTAAGAGACTGGTTCGCTGGTGGTGCGCAATACCCGACTGGAGAAATCGAAGGAGTTGGCGAAACGG
The DNA here is from genome assembly GCA_001687465.1 of Halocafeteria seosinensis. Classification (NCBI taxonomy): domain Eukaryota; class Bigyra; order Bicosoecida; genus Halocafeteria; species Halocafeteria seosinensis. The sequence goes on along the minus strand of LVLI01000326.1, from coordinate 51,728 downwards.
AGGGAGTACCGGTTCGGGTGGCCGTCACACTTGGTGTGCCCGTATGTGATGATGTAACTGACGAAGTTGGTGTGTCTGTAATAGTTTCAGTTGCCGTTTCGGAAGCTGTACCCGTGGCCGTTTTGCTCGAGGTAGTGGAAGCGGTTTCCGAAGGAGATGGGGACATCTGAGTTGCCGTTGCGCTCCCAGAAACTGACGACGATGGGGAGGGCGACAAACTCGGAGTGAAGCTTACCGAAGGAGACAGGGAAGGGTTCGACTGGTCAAGGACCTTGTCATTGTTCGTCGCTGTACAAGAGGCAGAGGTACTCGGACTGGGGCTATCGGAAGCACTGGGAGAGGTAGGAGCGCTGCTTAATGGACCCAACACCTCTTCATCCTCTGTGGGAGTGCTGGAAGAAGAACCCCTAACTACCATAGTATCATTTGATGAATACGTAAGACTCCCTGATTCAGTTGTTATGCTTGGCTTTCCGGAGGGGGATGCAGACGGACTTGCTGACTTAACCGAGTCCTTGGGGGCGGAGGGAGACGTAGCAGTTGGAGAAGGTGAAACCGATACAGGAGCACTGGATGCTAACTCAAATCTATGAGAGGGGTGTGTACTGGAATTCGAACCGTCCGCTTCCTCCGGTGTTACAGACATAGAAGGGGTTGCATGCTCGCTCCCCGAGGAGGGAGTAACCGTGCTCGTAGGATTTTCTTCCGCACTCGTGTAGCCTAGCCACTGGGTAGCCGCTAAAAACATTGCGGTAACCCAAATTGTGAAAAAACCAGAACGAATGCTAGAATGCAAATCTAACTTTCCCCCTCGCATTACACCAGATAGAACGAACATGTCACAAAGTGTACGTTCTAGGTTCCAGCGATGGGAGCAAGTATCAGGTAATTGCCTGCGACAAAGAGTACCACAATTTTCATTGGGTGTAACACTACCATAAACACCAGCAGGAGCTATACATTAGGGACAAACACTTCCAATAGCAGGGCCAARCAACTACCCCCGCCGCACTTTCCCTGTAGGGAACAATCACCCCAGGAGGACGAATGGTACTCGTTCCAGTTGTTATAAGATATGACAGCCTATAAGTAGTCTCTACAATTTCTTCGTACCTTAGAGCGATGACGCGCGGCAGATAATGAAATGCTATTGGTAGTATAGAGTCGCTGAGGAACAGAGAAAAGACAAACGAGAGAGAGAGGGTTCCGTGAGCGACTAGCTCAAAACCGAGCCAGCTGCTCCAGGACGGTGCGATTCCTGCGAAAACCGGATCTTTTTGAATACCTGACTCATGAACGAAATACACGAATGACCTCGTTTTCTTGAACCACCCGTATCCGCGCACAACACCCCTTGTAGCTTTGTTAATCACAAATACAGAGGATCTATACAAGATAGTGCCGAACGGAGATGAACGTGAGCAGTCCTCGGTTGAAGGTGGACACGTGGAACACGTTGTTCGCCTTGCAGGACTGGGTGTTCATGCGATCGCGCAAGCGAACGATACACCGTAGCATCCGCTCACCTGCTATATTCTTTGTCTTTTAAAGGGATGTCAACAGTAACACTGTATTTCTTGTACATTTAGCGAATGAATCATGCAAGCGATTACACGTTGTCGGTTCCAAACGGTTCCGGGCGTACACGCTGTACGCCACCAACGTTCCGGACCTCCCCTGCCAGAGAGCTCTTTTCCCCGGACACCCTAAACCAAGGGTATATCGTATTCTACTGGTTACGAACGTACACAGACCCCATACTACATTATGAATTCTTCTTCGGCTTGGTTATAGCTAGCGCTGGATGTTTCCCGGCTTGTGTGTCTCTGAAAAAGAAGTCGAACTTAGAAAAAGGAAGCGTCCCCTGCCGTCCAGATCCCGGGGGCTGTGCGATGTTCTCACGAAATCGGACGTTGACCTAAAAAGACTCTCTCTTTTCTAAAAACGATTGCTACTCACGGTTTCCCAATGTAAGTACAATGTGGTATCCGAAGAAAGTGGCCAGCGAGAAATAGCCTGAAAATTTGTCTCGAGGGTGTAGACGACGACGTCTTCCTCCCCCCTCGGTTTTAGGTAAGTCAATCTGACTCAATCTCAAAATGATTGCCTTTTCCGCAGAACTGAAAATGAGCTTTCCCGGACGCCTCGATTCGTCAGTGGAAAACGTTTTCGAGGCAATCATTTTGCCAATGATCTGTGTTGGAGTGCTTGCACAGCCTGTTGTCAGTGATGATGTTACGTCCTCGCCCACTCTCGCACACGAGTCTACCGATGAACCCACAGGCACATGGAGTTCATGGACGTCACCTGTTGTTTCGGAAGCAAGCGATGCTGACACTAGGATCAACATCTCATTGAGTCATACTCCCTCAACATCCTCGTTTAATCCAGCATCTTTAACGTTTTCGGCAAATCCGTCGCCTACAGAGTTTTCTTCTACCAGTTCTTCAGCTGGCGATGAGACACATTCGACGTTTCAGAGTCCTTCACCCACGGCAACTTCAACAACTAAGACGGCTGGAACACCATCGCAAACGGCGAGCCCTTCGATGACGTCTTCATCCACGTTGACTGAGACTACAACCCCGTCAAAGAGTTTGCAGAGTAAAAGTCCTTCCCCTAGTGGCTCATTGACTTCATCGCCATCAAGCGTCACTTCCTCGTTTACCCCGTCCTCTACGATTACTCCATCGCCTTCCTCGTCTTCATCAGCGACTTCCTCTGCGAGCTCGTCGTCCAGTTGGACTCCTTCTGTAACTAGTTCAGCCTCTGAGACACCCTCGAATACCGGCTCATCAAGTGTTACGCCCTCCAACACACCAACCTCCTCAATGACGTCGTCCCATACGCCATCATCTTCGGTGACATCGTCTATGACTCCTTCTTCCAGTTTGACTGCTTCAGTGACAAGTACAGCCTCCGAAACAGCTTCTAATACTCTAACTCCATCCAAAACCCCCTCCCATACATCGAGCCCCTCGGTTACTGCGTCAGAAACGCCATCATCGAGTCAAACAGCATCGGTAACCATAACGCCTTCGGAATCACCGTCATGGAGCCCAACTACAAGCATTACCCCCTCGCGAAGTGCCACGCTTACGAATACTCCAACTTCCAGCGTATCGGCCCCGACTCAGTCTGCTACACCTTCGATGTCAGTAACAGCATCGCGTTCTCCCACACGTTCGGTCTCGCCGAGTTCGTCACTCACCATCACCCCCTCCGCGACGGCTTCCGCGACATCATCGTCAAGCCCGTCCAGAGCGACTCCATCTACTACGTCCTCAGAGACGGTGACGCCATCCCATACGCCATCAGAAACACCTTCAGTTTCGCCAACGGCCACACCCACAATGAGTGTCACTCCATCGGCATCGCCAGTCGCTTTGTGCACTGGAGAAAAGGAACTCTTTGTCCGTCGGAACGAGTCCTGCAGGATATATACCAGTGTCAGCGAGCTCGACAGCTTGACGGTGCAAGGGAATTTGTTTGTAACCGTCCCCAACGTCACCATTTCGCTCCAAAAAGCATCCATTACCGGATCAGTAATCACAGAAAGTAAGTATATCTATCATTTTTTAGCTTAAGCGTGTCGGTGAAGACATTCGTTTCCTCAAATCCACTAGCAGATGGAGCTTCCTTAACCATACGAACAGGGGAAGCGACAATTAGCCTAACAAGATGGACTCAAGAATATGGTGCCACTGGGCTGCAATCCGGTACACTCTTCTCCCATGGAAAAGGTAGCGGTGATGCAAACTTTTCATTGTCTGGTGTAGCTACCGGACGTTTCGGTGGTGAAACTTTACTTTCTGCAACGAAGTTCCGCCTGTCTGGAGGGGCATCATTGAAGATGGATAAATCTGTAACTCTTCAGGCTTCGGATGAAATTAAACTTAGTGACAGTTCAGAACTGTTGCTCCATGGAAGTGCTACAGTCCTTGCAAATGTCTTTTTCCTCAGCCATCCCTCCACAGTAAAGGGTGTAGGTGGAGGGTATGGCAATTGCGAGAGTCCAGGGAGCTCCTTCGTAAATCGGTATTGGGGAGGTTCCCATGGAGGACTAGGCTGTCCCAAGCCGATAGACAAGTGTAAGGATGAGGAAGACTCCCCCCTTGCCTATGGAGGTGTTTTTGAACCCTCTCAGTCCGGAAGTGGTTCATGCAGCAATTTAGATAGCGTACTTGGTGTGAATGGTGGAGCTGGTTTCAATCTTCGCTGTCACCGAGCAGTCATCCAAGGAGAAGTTAATGTCGGTGGTGAAAGTTCCACGCAAGAGTAAGTAAATTCATATTCAGCACAGGCTTCTTGCCGCATCTATAGTATTGTACACATCTCTATCCGCAGTGTTGGAGGTGGAGCAGGCGGATCCATTAGTGTGGTTGCCGACGTCCTAGAATCGGTCACCGGTGCACTTAAGGCAAACGGTGGTGACTCGACATATGCTTATGGTGGAGGCGGTGGAAGAATAGCCGTAAAATGCTCAAAGCTTACGAATGAGAACGGGAGATCCGCGTCATTCAGAGATAGCATTACTGCCGAAGCGTTTGGGGGTAACAGCACTCTAGGCCTGCGCTCCGGACCTGGAACTGTTTACCATGAGTGCGGATCTCAGAATAGCTATTTGGTGGTGGACAACATGGACGAGAATGCAAAAGAGCCTGTGGAAGCATTAATAGTGGACAGTCTTTCTGGTATGCGGATCGATCAGGTTTGGCTTCTCGGGGGAGGTGGTATTCGATGGGAACCTCAACCTCCTCGGGCCAACAAGACAGTGTTTGCGATTGACCTGTTGCGAGCAGATACGACGACTATTTGGACGATCCCTGGAAATCAAATTGGCATGGTCCACGCGAAAGCATTCTCGAACGAGACTCTTACCGAGAGTCTCAAATTTGACCCGGCGGTTGCCGAAATATTCGATGATCATCCAACTCTTGCTACAGAGTTCGATTATGGAGAATATGAAATTAGACAACCACGTCCTGTGGTCCAAGCGAACATATATGTAGCCAAAGACGGTGAGTTGATAACCCCTCCAACGGTAGATGTTTCTGCAACTGAGGTTACCTTAGAAGGTGAATGGCGTGGGGTGAAGGATCTACGATTCATCCGCGGCGGTACTTTGGCCATCCGCGGGGCGAAGCGAGAGCTATTTTCGTTGTCTAGTCTCGGCTTGATTGAGGGATCGAACGCGCAAATTGAAGCTGAAGGCAACTTTGAAGTAAATCTTGGCAGCTTGCGTATAACTGATGCGTCAAGCCTTCACTTTAACTCTGGACACAATTTCACAGAGTCACCAAGCATTGATTTCATTGTGGATTCTTCAGCCGAAATTAGTAATAAAGGCTTACTGAAGAGTTCAATGGATGTGAATTTTGGATTTAGCATAGACTCTTTGGTCCTCAATGACGAAGCAAAGCTTATCAGCGAAACTTCTCGTTTCGCCTCTCTTGGTAACGTCGATCTTCGAGGGAACTCCAATCTCGACGTCGGTAGTAACCCTGGAACAGTTTTGGTGAAAAAAATGGCGTTGCATTCCTCGTCTCTGTTTCATTTTCGCGGACAGGCGTCTATACATGCTGACGATGTTATCATCGCTGAGGAAGCTACGATGGACGGAGGACCGGATCAAGGTGGTGCTTGCAAATCACTGCTGAATACATCTGAAATGGCTCACGGCGGCTCTCACGGTGGAATGGGAATAAACAGTGACTACTTAGACAGCAATTTGGACCAAGCAGACTGTGCCGATTGGTGTCATGGCAACGTGTTTGAGCCTACGGAAGTTGGAGAAGGCGGCTGTGACACATTTGAGGACAGTCTTGCAGGGCGCGGAGGCTCAGTCTTAACTCTGTACGTCTTTGGAAGTTTCCAAATGCTTGGGAAAATCCGTGTTAATGGCGGGGACGCACTCGGAGATTTGTAAGTAGTTATTATCGAATGTGTTTGCTCAACAAACATGTTTGATTGCTATGTTTGGGACAATGTTGCAGAGCTGGAGGTGGTGCTGGTGGAAGCATTTTCATAAATGCCACCCGTTTACTAAGCAGCACCGGAATTCTACAAGCAAACGGTGGAGAAGGCAACGGACTGGCCGGTAAAGCATCCGGTGGAGGTGGAGGAAGAATAGCCATTGTGTGCCATACTTCAGAGAAACCGAATATGGGTTCCATGCAGACGGAAGCATTTGGAGGCTTTGGTAGCGCATCTACGCGATCTCATCCTGGCACCGTCTACAAGAAGTGTAACGCTGATTCGTTTGAGGAGCTTTTCGTCGATGGAGGAGAGGAAACCGAAGTATCTCCGATGGAAGCATGTATCACTGGCAGATACCCGTTCCTTCACATTGAGCGACTCAACCTACTCAATCGAGGTGGTATACGGTGGATGAGCGGTGCCGAAAGTGGGAAGCGGATATTTTCCGTCGGAGAGCTGTATGGGGATAAAACAGGCAGGTGGAGTATACCGTCTCGGCATGTGGGTATAATTGGGGCGGATCCAATAGAATATAACCTTAACGATTCTACCGACGAAAGACCAATGTCTTTCTCAGGGTTGGAGTCTTTTGGGCGGAATGTACTTCGGACGGACGTTGCTTCTTTCGAGTTAAGGAAGTTTCAGGAGAGTATTTCACAGGCACAGCTAAATATCCTCACTGGTGCCCAATTTCTAACGGCACCAGAGACAACGATTGCTCAGACTAGGGTTGACTTCGCAGGTGTGTGGCTTGGGAGCAAAAAGCTGAAGGTTTGGGAAACAGGTACTCTCAATCTGATGCAACCCGAAAACACCAACGGTATATCTCTTGAAACTATTTTAGTTGGAAAAAGTAGCAAAGTGACTATTAACGGGACTTCCGACGCGTCCATTTCTTTCCGTGCTGTTGAAATCTTTGAGGATTCCGAAATGGAAGTGTTTCGCCCCTCTTCCATAGCCGTCAGCCACTCTTTCAGTATACGCGATACATCGGTGGTCCGGTTTACGGGATCAACTAAGATAGATGCAGGGTCCCTGCATCTTGAAAGTGCAGCATTGATGATGGGTACTGATGCGAGTCTCGAGTCGTGCTCGTTTGAAGGGGTATTCGCAGGTTCTCATGGTGGCTTGGGTGGCAACGCCAGTACGCTCATGAACAACACTGATGATCTTTCATCTTTAATTTATGACTCCGTACTTGAACCGGTTCTCCCCGGCCGAAGTGGTTGCGATGTGCTTAACGTGACCAGGCAAGGAGTGGGTGGCGCTGCTATTGAGATTCACGTCCGCGACAAAGCTCGTTTAGAAGGAAGTTTGGATGTCAGCGGGGGAGATGTTGACCCTCGCCTACCTACTGTTGAAGAATTCCTTGGCGAACGCGACATGTCAGAGTACTACACTGATATGGTAGGAGCTGGAGCAGGTGGGAGTGTTTATTTATCGGCATCTCAATTAGAGTCAAATGGAGGCCTTATCAAGGCGAACGGTGGCAATGCTGCTAATTCGTTAGGATTTGCAGGTGGAGGGGGGAGGATAGCTGTATATTGCGACACATCAAGCCCTTCCGGCGGTGAGCTCAGAGGTGTAGCTAAAGGTGGTATAATTGACTCAGGCAGCAGTCTAAGCCGTGCCGGTCCGGGAACGGTTGTGCGACGCTGTGGTAGAAATAGTGCCAGGGAGCTACTGATAGATAATGGCCAGTATACCGACGAGTCGCCATTAGATGCCGTGATCGTTGACCAAACTCCGATTCTTTGTTTCGACAAGTTGGGTCTGTATCATGGGGGTGGCATTCGATGGCTCCATTCGGGTACGCAAGAAGCGAATACAGTCTTTTCAGCAAGACAACTTACGGGTGATTCCTCGGGAACATGGAATATACTTTCAGGACAAATAGGGATTTTGGGCGCATCCGTTTCAATGAACAAGGAGCCACTGAATGATACGGGTAACGTTACCGGCTTCAGCTCGATTATAAAACTCCTCCAGTATGGTGTCGAATTCGCTAACAATGAAATGAAGTTCTCCGGCTCGAATATTAAAGCTCACAAGGGGAGTACTTTCTGGACTCCACCGGTTTTTCAGGTATCTTCCGTAGGGATTGATATCATTGGAGAGTGGATAGGGTTGCAACAATTAGAGCTGGAGAATTCTGCCGACGTAAATGTTTCCCCTTACGCTGATGAGATGAAACTCGGGTCAGTTGTCATTCGGGATGCAACCTTTGAAGTTCAAAGAGAGCACCCTTTCCAGTTGACTGTTGATTCATTGCAAGTCGTAGAGGGTGGAACTGTAAAAATTGTGGTCACTTATGGCTTTGGGCTGAATGCTTCTTCAATAATCTCTGCTCGGAATTCACGGGTCCACTTTGGAGAGGGATCGGAGGTGAGCGTCTCAGAAACACTGAAAATTAAAGATTCTTCTTCTTGGACCATTTCTGGTTTATGTAGCATTTCGTGTCCCCATGTTTTCATTGGTAGCAGCGCCCTCATCAATGGCTCAAGCCTTGGTTGGGAAACCTGCATGGGCCCTGGAGCGTCCCCAAGCCACTACCTCGGTGGATCGCATGGAGGCCTCGGAGATTTTACCAGTGTGACCACACTAAAAGGTAGTTTATCATATGGTAGTGTTTTCCGACCTGATTTGCCGGGAGGCAGCGCCTGTGGACCTCGAGGGCTGAACCGAGCAGGTCTGGGTGGTGCGGGTTTACGTATTGAGTCCAAACTACTTGAGCATCATGGAACCATTGATGTGAGCGGGGGAAATGCTTTGCTATCTGATGAAGACTGCTGCGAGTTTTCTGATCCCGAGTCCCAACAATCTCCTCATTCTTCTACGTGCATAAAGTGGTGTAATACTAAAGCGTAAGTTCTATTCTGGTCTATCGACTATTTGTGCTTCTTCATATATTTGGTCTACTCCAAGCAGATCTGGGGGAGGCGCCGGTGGTGGTGTACTTCTCGAAACAGAAAACATAATGGACTCTTCCGGCTTCGTTCATGCCAACGGTGGGAACGGGGTGTTTACGGATGGACGAGGAGGTGGTGGGGGCCGTATCGCCGTTCGCTTTGCACATATTGTTGATGAAACCTTGCAGCCAATCAATAGAAAAATATCTAACCTGTTGCAACTACGAGCTCTGGGCGGTCTCAGCGGAGCCAGTAGACAACGGAGCGGGCCAGGAACTATGTTGTGGTACGACGAAGCAAACAACACAGTCGAACTACATGTAAACAACGACGGAAGTAGTACCCTCGAGGCAATAGTAGTGGAGGATGAAACCTGGCTACACTTCGATACGGTAGTTTTATCTGAGGGAGGTGGGCTCGTTTGGTACCCACCTCAAAGTGGCGGCGATTCAGGCCGGCGGATATTTTCGATTTCTTCTCTTAAGGGTGATTCCACAGGAATGTGGTCTATTGCGGACAACCAGCTAGGAATTCCAAATGTGAGGAACGTGGCTAAACCCAAAGACAGACACTTCTCAGGTTCTAAGACTTTATCGGAAACAGGGTCTAACTTGACATGGGAGTGGGAAGGTATAGAGAGAATGATTTATCTGCATGAATCGTGGGACGTGGTTACTAAACTAGCAATCGCATCCAACAGCGGGATACTTACCCCAACGTATGTCCGTATGCTGAGCACATACATTCAACTTGTCGGTAACTGGAAGGGGACTCAAGAATTTGAAATGTACGGAGATTCTCTCTTTCATATCCACAAAGGATCCGCAGACTGGTCCCTCTCTTGGAACAGGTTTTACCTAGAAGGCTCCAGCAAGTTCATCGTTGAAAGCAATGCAGCTATTGAATTGCACGCCAAGGAAGTGGTTTTACTTGGTGGTTCTAGTTTCCGCCTGTCTGCACCCAGCATGGCTCTCGGAGTAGATTCATGGAGTATAGGCGGAAGAGCCATGGTGGCGCTCGTGGGCTCCAGCTATGGTCATTCGAATATAGAAGCTTACTCTATAATGTTGGATGGTGGATCCAATTTACTGTTCAGTCTGCAAATTCTATGCAAGTTGGGAGTTTGAAAGCCACGAGCCACAGTAAGGTCGAGTTCCGAGATGCTGCAACATTTGCACCAGTGATCGGAGAAGTTGATCTTCGGGATAATTCCGAGCTGGAGGTTGATGACCAGAGCAGTTTGACATGTGGCGCTCTCCAAATTCAAGACCAGTCAGTTTTATCTGTTAACATGTCGACTCGTTTAGTAGCAGAATCGTTTTTCCTTGGCAAAGATGCCAAGATAGATGGACGTAACAGGGGCTACGAAGATTGCAAAGGGCCCGGAGCACCACATAGGGAACGAGGCCGTGGTTGCTGTGGCTGGCATCATCATAATCGGCATCAACGGGGAGGGTCTCATGCAAGCTATGGCAATGGTAATGGTTTTGAGTCCTCTCTTACAGACAGTACCAGGGGTAGTCTCGGACATACCTACGGCGATACGTTCCATCCTCAACATGCTGGTAGCGCAAGTTGTGATCCAGGTCACAATAATCTGGAGGGTCATGGGGGTTCTTCCATTCGTTTGCATGTGGAACAGCAGTGCGTAATCCTGGGTGTGATTGACGCCAGCGGGGGAATGAGTCTGGGCAGAAAGAGACACCACTGCTATCATCACCACAATTGCAATAACAATGCGTAAGTTTGTGTGACCCTGTTGTTGTTTATTCAATTGTAAATGAAATTGACGTGTCGTGTTTCCATTTAATACAGAGCTGGAGGAGGAGCTGGGGGAAGTGTGTGGGTCACTACTAAGTATATTTACTCGGGATTGTACAGTAAGATTCTCGCCAATGGCGGCGACGGCCACGTCAGTAGCCGTGATTCTTCCGGTGGTAGCGGTGGGAGGATAGCACTGTACTGCGATTATGTTCAAAATGATTCAATTCGATTGCCAAATATGGAAGCTTACGGAGGTACGCGAGGTAACGGTCCGCATAGGTCAGGCCCTGGTACAATGTTCCGGCAGTGTGGGTTAGAGCAGCGGAAAGAGCTGTTTGTGGACAACAAGGACACCAAGTCTAGCGACCATCCTTTCGAGACGTTTGTCTTTGCCTCTCAAAGGGCGCTGCATTTGGACCGTATGCAGGTTTTTCATTCTGGCGGAGTGCGATGGAGTCCAAATAATTCATTGTACTCCAATGAGACGATCCTATCAGTTGGAAGTGTCGAGGGGGATGGCACGGGTAAGTGGACGATTACAGCAGGTCAAGTTGGTGTGTATGAGGCTCCACGAGTAGAAAATCCCTCTCCATCCCCGTATAGGGAAGATAGCTCTGTCCGTGAGACACTGAGCAGTATCTTTCACGAAAGCCGGGTGGCGTGGGCTGCAGTGCGTCAATGGGCATATCATCTGTCCGGCACTGAAAATGTCATTGATGAACTTGGAATCCAAGTTCTTGAAAAAGGAGAGCTGGTTACAGCTCCAAAGATCTCCGTCGTTTCCGTTGACATGGAAGTTTCGGGAATGTGGAATGTGTTACACAAATTGACCCTCCAAGGCGCTAGCGTTGTAGTCAACGCTGAGACGAGTAATAGCTTTGTACTTGACAAACTCTCTCTCCGCGACTCGTACTTTGAGTTTGCTAGTCCTGCCGACTCTGGTAAGTCCCTGGAGGACATGGAGCCACGGGTGCTGACAAGTGGAAGAGTAGAGATCACAAAAGAAAGCAAAATGGAGCTTGGGCAAAATTCTCGCTTAACAGTCGACGAAGACCTTTTATTACGATCTAGCAAGCTGACTCTGAATGGGATTTCCCATATCGATGCACATGATTTTGAGATGGATAGTGGCGCTACTATCGACGGTATTGGTAGAGGTTATCAGGCATGCGCAGGTATAGGTACGCCGCGAAAGAGTAACCGCGGCGGATCACATGGCGGAGTGAGCCTACAGGAAAGCGAGACTGTGGATGACTTTCTAGAAGCCGAAGGACTCCTTCTCGCTCATGGCGATGTCTTTGAACCTCATCATGCTGGCAGTGGAGCCTGTGACAAGAACAAGGGAGGACGGGGTGGAACCTTTTTGCATCTAAATGTTTCTGGTAAAGCTGAACTAGGAGGGGAGATCGATGTGAGCGGAGACAACGGAAGAAGGTAAGAGCTTGTTGCATTGTAAGCCAGCCCCCGTAGTGTTCAGATTATCTTTGGTATGGCATACAGCGGTGGAGCTGGAGGCGGGCTGTTGATAACTGTTCATCGACTCACAGAACGCTCAGCAAACCTCAAGACGAACGGTGGAACTGGCCGGTATGGTGGTAGCGGTGGTAGAATAGCCATCTACTGTGATAGCGTTGAAGAGCCAGGTGAGACAGATCAATCCTTGAAATACGAAGTACATGGGGGATCATCAAGCAGTCCAGGAACAGCCTACGAAAACTGCGGAAAGGGTAGAGTTCTAAGGTCTGAGAATGCCGAAGGAGCACTCCACGATGCCATTATTACTAACGCTGGCTCTCTCATGCATTTTGACGTCGTTGAATTGACCGGAAAAAGTGGAATTCAGTGGAGACCGACCGTCCCACTAGCGAATAAAACACTGTTTTCTATCTCAAGCCTTGTCGGCGACCAAACGGGAAGATGGACAATAACTGATGAGCAAACTGGAATATTGGGGACCTCAAGCATTGCAGCGTCTCACCCAATATCTTCCGGAGTTTCTTACATGGAACTAACCGAAGGCAGCAGCACGATTGATACCGCATCCTCTGCCCAGCGTATTTCACTTCAGAGCGACACAATCGCTGTTGATCAGGTAGGGATTACTGTGGAGCCGCGTGGAGAATTCGTTGGGTCCCCCAAAATGACCGTAAACAGTGTCCCTCTGTATTTGTACGGGCGATGGTCACGTTTAGAAAGATTAGAGCTATCAAAAGACGCTGAGATGTATGTTCAACAGTCTGGACGTGACGGTACTGTACTATTCTCCTTGCGATCGCTGCAAATGAAAGGCGCCTCTTCTCTAGTGCTAACGGATAACACGGATCACTCACCGGAAAGGGGACTTGCGGTACCAAATCTTGCGCGGAATTTGAACTTATCTGTGAATCAGATACACTTGTCGGATGATTCGAAACTGTTGGTGTCATTCGATACAGACGGTCATACAGACATTATGTCGAAGAGCTACGTGAATCTTGCCGTTGAGATGCTGTTCTTGGAAAAGAGAAGTAGGCTAACTGTAGGTGCCAATTCACGGCTAGCGCTAGATAAACTGGAGCTCACAGACACCAGTACGCTTGAAGTAAGTGGATTTAGTAGCTGTGATTGTCACACTTTCGATATGGACGGAGAGACTTATCTGAAAGGAGTAGGCAGAGGATACGCTTCCTGCCAAGGTGAAGGAACACCTTCTGTGTCGGGGTGGGGTGGTTCGCATGGTGGTCTTGGTGTGAACGACGAGGTATCTTCGGTAATGAATAAGCATAACAGCATGCTTGCGAATGATGGAATCTACTTTCCTACACTACCTGGTAGCGGTGGTTGTGACAACTCGAGAAATGATGGAGGCGCTGGAGGCGCCTATCTTGCCCTAACTGTGTCCAACAAGAGCCGAGTAGCCGGAACAATTGATCTGAGTGGAGCTAAGGGCAGAGGGTAAGTATCGGTTCCTGGTTACCTCAGAAGCTAGAACTTTATTCAAATTTCATTTCACAATTTGTGTCGCAGAGGCGGTGCTGGCGGTGGACTCCTATTTTACACAAAAGCTTTGGAAGATGATAATCATATCGGATTGATGAAAGTCAACGGGGGGAATAGTCATGGGGGCTCTCACGGAGGTGGTGGTGGTCGCGTTGCCCTATACTGTGACGACGTCGTAGGTCCAAATGGTGATAGGCTGAAGTCAGAAGGCGCTGGTCCCGAAAAGTTTGAAGTGCACGGTGAGGATGGAAGTGGTCCCGGCACGGCGTTCCGTAAGTGTGGCAAGGAAGCTCGAAGCGTATTGATATCCGAAGCGCATCGTAGTAGCGGCAATCGGGATGCTATCATCATCAACAATGGGTCTTCCCTGCATTTCAACGAACTGGTGTTGCGTAAAGGAGCGGGGATTCAGTGGAGGCCAGCTCGTGCGTCGGCTAACAATACGGTTTTTTCGATCTCGACTCTAAGTGGAGATCCCAGTAGTAGATGGACAATACTGAGCAATCAAATAGGCATGCTTGGAATATCTCTAATTGAACAGGAGTCGGTAACTGCCGATGTTGATCATGCATACTTCCGCGCGTTTTCAACTTTGTTCAAAGATACAAAAGCGGTATGGCCACAGGCCGAGTCGTACGTGTACTCTGCTGAGGGATCTATCACTGACATACCCGGTGGTATTTTGGTGTCTGATGGTGGACAGCTGCATACTCTTCCGGATGTGTCCGTTAAGGACAGCCAGGTTGAGTTTAATGGAAAGAGATCTCCTTTGAACAGCTTAACGTTGACAGGAGCAGCAGACATGTTGATAACGTTAACAGAGGAGGATGCTGGGGTTTTGCTACTGGACAAACTAGAAATCCGAGACACAGCGAAGCTGACAGTGCAACTGCCCTACGAAGGCGTGGCTGCAGATGGTGGTACTATCAAAGTCGAAACAAACCACACATCGCTTTTTGGTAAAGGAGCATTGGATGTTAAAAACAACTCCAGAATACAAGCAAATTTGTTAAACCTGCATGGCGAATCTAGCCTCGTGTTGCATGGATATGCTTCTATTGCAGCGAACAGTCTCTATACTGAAGAAAACACCATCATTGATGGCCAGGGCAATGGCTATCGTGAATGCGAAGGGCCAGGTGCACCCCCACGCTCTGGACTCGGAGGATCCCATGCGAGTTTTGGTTCTCGTGGAGGCTTTGATGACGCACTAGCATCGCAGGGGCTCAGACTCATATATGGTGACGCGTTTTATCCCCGGATACCTGGTAGTGGTGGATGTGATAGAGAAAACGACAATAGAGCTGGTTTTGGCGGTGCTAGCATTAGAATAAGCACTGAACAGAGCAGCATTCTCGGGACCATCGATGCCAGTGGCAGTGGCGCGGAGCATGCATCCTATCACGATAACGGGTAAGTTGTATGGTCTGCAAAATATAGCACGGCTTGAGCGTATAGATTTTGTCAAATGCGATTCGCAGCGCTGGTGGCGGGTCTGGCGGCAGTATCTGGTTAAATGCAAATAGAGTGTCTCAGAGCAAAGCCACGTTGTTGGCAGATGGGGGAAAGGGGGGAGACAGAGGTCACCATGACCATTCTCCAGGTTCTGGAGGAAGCGGCGGGCGCATTTCAATCATGTGCAAACGAGGTTCTCAAAATGAGATTAGGGCTAGTGCGCGTGGAGGAAAAGCGGGACGTGGCAGCAATAATAACAGTGGCCCGGGGACTGTGTATCGGGCGTGCGATGTGGATGGGATGAACGAACTTATCGTTGACAACGGAAACGATGGACGGAGCAACCCCTTTGATACATTCATACGTAACAGCATACCTGTATTGAGGCTGAATCGTTTGACACTGACTAATGGGGGAGGGTTACAATGGATACCGGAGGTTCGTCGGGCTAACAAGAGCGTTTTGGCTGTGGGATCACTCATTGGTGACTCCACTGGACGCTTAAGCCTCCCAAGTGATCACGTTGGTATAATTGGTGTCGACTCTGTTAAGCGGTGGCCTTCTAATACTGCGGGCAACGCAGGAATCGCTTCGGAGGTAATAGAACTGGACAATCATGAAATCTTGTACGGATTCAAAACCGATCACCTGCAAATGGATGTCAATCTTGACATTGATCGCTCGGCTGTGCTAATAACTCCACCGAGTGTCGGTATAAAGCGTTGCAATATTGAACTAGATGGAATTCTGAAAGGCGTTGATCATCTTTTCATGGACGATTCCGTTTTGAACGTCCATAATGAAAAGTGGCCAAGCCGTACATTATCGTTTGAGACACTTGTCCTCGAGGACAATTCCAAAGTAGTACCCCAAAGTGGGACTTCGTTCGCACTAGCCGCAGCGAAGCTAAACGTCGGCGACAGCTCGAAATTACATTTAGATATGAATAAAGATCTTGCGCATGTCGAACTAAGCGGTGGCGAATGGCGCCTCTTTGATGAAGCTAAGATGTTAATCAAAACCGAGTGTTTTCGGATGCAGCTCACAGGCGCCCTCTACATAGCGGATTCCGTTAAGTTTAGTATTGAGAGTCAGCAGCCGGTCCGTATTGAGGCTGGATCCTTCATTTTAAAAGACCATGCCGATTTGCTCACTAACCAGCAAACATCATTTGACGTGTCTGAGAAATTCAGTTACTATACTTCTCGTCGTTTTGAGATCACTTTCTCGATGAACATTAACGCTGGTGACTTCTTTCTGGGCGCTGCTTCCTTGATTGACGGAAGCGCCAAGGGTTACGGACCTTGTTCAGGTCCCGGTGCACCTCCGCGTTCAGGTCGTGGTGGATGCCATGGGGGACTTGGGAGCAATGAAACGGTCGACCAATTTGTTGCGAACGACACAACTGGAGATGCATTTCCCTATGATAGTACCTTTGAACCGAGGCTACCTGGCAGTGGAGGCTGTGACCCACATAACGAAGGAAGGGAGGGTCATGGTGGAGCTGCATTTGTTTTACACGTGAAACGTACCACTGAGATCCATGGAACAATTAAGGTAGACGGCGGAAATGCGAGCGATGCAAGAAAGCACGATCATTGTCACCACCACAATCGCTGCTGGCATTATCATCATCCGTAAGTTCAACTTGTTTGCATATCTGGGTACATATACAAATATGTATCACCCTCACATTCCGGACAACTGCAGAGCCGGAGGTGGAGCAGGCGGCTCCATTTGGATTGCCGCAAAAACGATCATGAAGAGCACTGGCACGCTGCTAGCCAGTGGCGGCAACGGAGCTAAAGCACCAAAGAGCGACATGAGGGATGCTTATGGTGGAGGTGGTGGACGCATAAGTTTGTTTTTCACAGACTCCCTCAACACAATGGTTGATCCCCAGTCAACAATGTCGCTAATAAATGAAGGTGGATTCAGAGGTTCAGAGAGGTCGGCGTACCGCTCTGGCCCAGGGACAATTGTGTATAGCTATGGTAACTCCTCCCATGTTGAACTGGTTGCCAATGCTGGTGGACATAGGATGCCTTCCAGACCAGAAGCCGTTGCAGTAGACTCTCCGTCTACGTTGATGTTCGATCGCATGAAACTCTCAAACGGTGCAGGATTCAGATGGGTTCCACGAGAGACAGACGATCATCAAGGTGTTCTTGGTATTGGCACTATAAGCAGCCATACGGGTGGAAAGCTAAGTGTGCATAACTCTCAGACATTGCTATTGGGTTCTACTTCGGTGACAAGTATTTCATCGGAGTCCGTTGAGACAGCTGAGAGTGTAAATCGATTCCAGTCGAACGTTGATTCTTCCAAGAATTTGTTGCTGTGGAAGCATGCCCTGTCTGATCGTGTTTATATGAGGAATCTGAGCTTTGTCGTTGACGAGAGCGTTACTGTAATCAGTTCCCCTGAGGTCTTCTTCGAGACATCCTCAATTTCATTCCAAGGCATGTGGAAAGGATCTCCGCATTTATCTCTGCGTGGTACGGATGCAGAAATTAGCCAGCCATGTCGACTCAGTACTGTTCACCTCGACTTTACCGGTTTAAAACTTGAGGGATGCTCCAGTATGAGGTTATCGAGCTCGTGTACTGCAAGAGTAGACTTAAACAACAGTCTGACGCTATATGACAACTCAATGTTCTCGATAGTCGCCGAAAGTGACCTAAGCTGCTCGATATCCGATATATTCCTCGGTAGACAATCGAGGTTTTCGATCAATGGAGACAGCTCCGTCACACTAAAATCGGGTTCTTTAACTATGTTCGGTAGCGCAACATCGGAAATACATGCAAAGCAGCAATTGCAGAACTCAGTTGGTAAGATACTCTTGGATGAGAAACCGTCATTGCTGTTGCACTCTCATGATAACGTTGACATTCATGTCTCAAACGTTTCAATCATGGGGAAATCGGATATGGCCTTGTACTCACCTAAGAAGGCATGTCGGATCGAAGCGAGCATCCTCCATTTGTCTGAAAAAGGTTATTTATCGGTTATGGACGATTCCTTTTGCAACATAAGCGAAGCGACGGTATTCAAGGACTCGTCTGTCCTTCGCCTAATGGGTAGTTCCTCCATCCAGAGTAAGGAGCTCCACATCGATCCCCATGCCCTGATTGACGGTATCGGTGGCGGGCATTGGTCCTGCGAAGGCCCTGGTGCTCCTCTTCACGATGGAGACGGAGGCTACCACGGTGGAGTCGGTACGCTGGATACCGGGAAGAGATTGCGGTCTAATCTGGTGAATGGAAATTTCCAAAGTCCGTCATACTTAGGGAGCGGCGGCTGTAACAGCCATGGAGGTCGCGGAGGTAGCTCCATTACTCTGAGTGTCTTGCAGAACTCATTCATTTCAGGTACAATTGACGTAAGCGGCTATAAAGCTTTTCGTGCTGGGTAAGTAAAGCCCTGATATTTGTGGTTTACACCTCTTACACTTGTAACCCTCCGGGTGGCGTTGTGCAGAAGCGGAGGCGGTGCTGGTGGAAGCATCTTTCTTAGTTCTTACTCCTTAACTGGAACCAAAGGACTGCTGAAGGCAAATGGGGGCGATGGCGGTGAACGCGAAGGATTCGGAGGAAGTGGTGGCCGAGTGGCAATTCACACTAAAGATGAGAATCCTCCAAGCAACATATGGTGCGATGCACATGGAGGACTGTTGGGTGGAAGCGTTGGCAGGCGGTCCGCTGCGGGGACGTGCTATGAAGAGTGGGGAGCCCAACGGCTCAACCGCCTGACAGTGAGCAACAACAAGACGACAACCCAAAGCGGGGAGACTGTGCTTGTCGACAACACATCTACTCTATCCTTCGACAGCATATCACTAAATAACTTCGCCAGCCTGTCCTGGGCTCCCGGTATCTTGGCTCCCGAGAAAAGTGTGATCCTGATCGGGGCCCTTGATGGCGACGCTACTGGAACACTCCGTATTGTCGATGGCCAATCTGCGTTGTTGGGCTTTAATTTCGTTTATGCTCAGCAGTCTTCCAGTTTCAAAGGAGAGGCGGCCAACGAACATGGTGTGAGTGGTGTGAACGTACAGCGACAGTCGTCGAGCTCTTTTTCCGCCAATTTCGAAAAAATAGTCTATAACACAAGCGATACAGTACTCGTGTCTAGTCGCGTTGGTTTGGAAGTTGAGAAAGGGGCTTCCATTGTCACGGCGGAGTATGTAGAGCTGGATGATGTGGTGTGGACTGTTCGTGGCCAGTGGCTAGATATGCACTTTTTGCACTTGAAAGGCCGCAGCCAGCTGTACATTGACACAAACACCCAGAGGATATCATCTTTGAGGCTTTCTGAGGACGCGGTCATGGCCGTGAATGGGGACAACCAACTTTCGATACACCTAGCAAATACAATTGTCGAAGGAAACTCCAGTCTCAGCTTGTTTTCGTACGGCACTCTTGACATACAGGTGATGTCTTTCTTCTCCCTTGGTGATGGGACGCTGAACGTATCAGCGTCTCAATCTGCGGAACTGGATGTCGGTGAAATGACACTGGAAAATGGCAGCGTCACTTCCATTGAGTCGCAAGATGTGCAAGGTGCGTGGCAGCGCTTACAGCTGCGTGGACATAGTGCACTTGTCTTCGGAGGCATGAGCTTTGGCACTTTGCAAGCGGGAAGCATTGAGTTGGCGGATGCCTCGAAATTGGAGATGGGTGACCAATTCAATGTCATAGTTGAGGATGGATTGGCCATTCACAACAACGCAACACTTAGAACAGGAAGCACTACCCATATTTTGGCAAATTCGCTCTTTGTCGATCATGATGGTACGATAGATGGCAAAGGCCGAGGGTTTTGGAACTGCGATGGGCCTGGCACTCCTACTGGGCGCCACCTCGGATCAGATCATGGAGGAATTGGTCGTGTGTTTCTGGATAGTATACATCCGTATAATACGCAGGGTAATGACACTGCGTATGACGATACGTTTAGACCGATTTTACCGGGAAGCGGAAGCTGTGATCCCAGCGGTGCTATTGAGGGCGCCAGCGGCGGCGCCAGTTTGCAGCTGAATATTCTCAACAGAACACTGCTCCATGGGACCATAGATGTTTCAGGAAACGCCGGAGTGAATGTACCAATAATTGCCAAGGTTATACACCCGAATGAAACAACCGCTGCAAATGGAACGCTTGGTCTTAATGGAACACATTCTGGCACCTTTTCCGGTAATGCTTCCGCTCTCGAGAACGCGTCTAATCCGGTGAACTCCTCTGTAGATACAGTTAACAATACTTTTGTAATCTGGTAAGTGATTCATGGTGTGGGGAGTCCACAGCATACTGTGCTCTAGATGGTGGGTATGCTAAAATACAAACCGGCTTTTTGCAGGGAGTACATGGACACAGGCGGAGCGTCCGGAGGCAGCATCCTCTTAGAAACCATGCATCTCCAAGACGCCATTGGATGTTTGAAAGTGAATGGTGGAAATGGTCAAGGCAACGGTTTTGGCGGGGGTGGTGGCCGTATGGCCTTGTATTTTGACTACTTGAGCAACGCGAGCGGAACGTACACGAATAGGAAACCTTCCCTTTTGCGTCTTGAAGCTTTTGGAGGACGTCACGGTCTGAAACACGGTCTGCGTTCTGGCCCTGGAACTGTGTACCTAGAAGTAGGCTTAAGCAAATTGTCTGAACTTTGTGCAGACGGAGGTATGAATGGGACAGACCTGCAATTCGAAGATCCTGACGTTTCCTTCTGGGAATTTGGAAACGGTACTCTACATTACATATCGATGAATGAGACAGATTTTCTGAGTCGTAGCGTGCACAGCTGGTCTCCGTCTCACGGCGTTGTGCTCATTAACCAAAGCGAAATATCCCTTGATCGGATTAGCGTGAATAACGGAGCGGCACTGGAGATTCGGAAACCTCTGGACACTGCAAGAAATTCCATTTTGTACGTTTTCGAAATGGATGGGGATGACAGTGGTGCTGTAGCTGTCTCATATAATATTCAAAGTATTTTCTCAGTTGAGAAGTTTGTCACTCCTAAACACGGGTCAAAGCACCGCATTCAACAGCTGGGAGCAGGCATAGTACAACAGTGGGCATGGGAGACAATCCGATCCAGCCCAATGACACTGAAGGGTCTGAACATACATTTTCTTCGGGGAGGGAAAGGTATATTCCCAAATCAAACGACGCTGTGTCATAGCAAAATTATAATTGAAGGAGGTGTGATTGCGGGCTTTACATCTTCCGCTGTGAAAGCCTGTAAGGGTGATACAGCACCATCTGTAATTGGCTTCCCACTCGTGTTTGGATGCACAACAGAAGTGGCAGCTAATTATAATCCATTTGCTAATTGGGATGATGGCTCTTGCGATTTCCGTATACGAGGGTGTACTTACACGATGGCGCAGGTATGTTAACATAGATAAGTATGCTTGTTTTCGCTGTGACACCGTTACCACTGAGCTTGATGCAGAATTACCAACCAGAAGCGACGGTAAATGATGGCACTTGTGCCTTGCCTCCTGGGTTAACCGAAGGATGCATGTGTCGGGATGCCTTAAACTATAATGCTACCGCCGACATTAACGTTGCGGGAGGTATCTGCGAATACGCGAATCCTCCGGAAGGATGTGCTTACCTTGCTGGTCTGAATTATGATATTACTGCTGAAGTTGATAATGGTACTTGCAAAATCGGCACGAAAGAAGAACTGCTAAACAAGACACTTGCAATGGAAGCCCATAATGATTACCTCCGGTATCGAATTGAGCTGTCTCGAGAGTTGATTGCTAACACCACGAGAACCTTAGAGAGCACTCGAGCGCGAACCAGTGAATTAGAACAAAAGATAGCGGAGACGAACGCCAGAATCCCTGAAGTTAAAGCCAAGAACGCTGAATTACGTCAACAACTTAACAGCATCACTAAAAGAAGAAAGAAGTTGCATGAGGAATCGACAGAAACTAGGGGGAAAATCCGAAGAACGAGAGCTGAAATTGAATCCACACGAAATGACATGTGGCTTACGGTCAACAGAACAAAAGAGTTGAACAGCAGCGTCGACAAACTTCGAGCATCGATTTCTCCCAAAGTGCCCATGTGCTCTCGGCCCGAAATACAGAAGCAGATTGTCAGCTTCGAAAGAAGCAGGTACCGCATTTCAGTTTCTGCTTCTTCCGTTGGCGTTGTGTTGAAGCGTCGATGTAATAATGGCTCCTTACCAAACGGACAAGTGTACACCAAAGTGAAGGCGAAGAGTGACTCTGCCATTGGAGGAATTGATTTCGTTCCGGTAGATAGGGTCCTCAAATGGGAGGAAGGCGAAAGTCATAAAGTGTTTACCGTGCATTTGAAAACCAGCTCCCTAGAGAGGCGCCGTCTTCGTTTTCAAGTAGAGCACTTCTCCTTCTCGGACTCGGCGGATAAAATTCTATTAATGCCCCCTGAAAACCAGAAGATTCACCTCGAAATTGAGCCGGAGAGTTCAGGACCTACCGATACTGAAGACCAGGAAGCAAGAGTTGCGAGACATCAACAAAGCTGGTGGAAATATTGGTTCGAAGAACTCGAGGAACCCAGTTGAAGAAGTACTGTACACCATGCGAGTATCGTAAGCATTTTTTCTAAGCAACATTAATAGAATGCAATGCAATTAATTATGTAGCTTTTCATGGTTGTGGACTACAATTTTGCACACAAGCATAACTTGCCATTCTGAGTTTGACGTTGTAGGTTCCATTTCTTTTGGGAATTCCAGGGAACTCTCAAGTTGTATCAGTTATTTACTTTCTATCCGTTAATAAAAATCATATAATTCTTTTTAAGCAAACTTCCGCCGATTTTGATTTGAGATGTTGGACGTTTTGAAGAATCTCAGTTCCAAGTAGACGAAATGTTTGTCTGCTTCTGAAAGAATAAAAGAACACCCAGGAGAAAGGAATTGTTCAATTTCAAGGATTCTTTTCGTCCGTTTACATTGCATTGCTTGCTTGTTTGCACTCTTTCGTGTACCTTGTCCGAAAGCGGTTTTCTCACCGTCTCTTCTGTATTACACTGTTTGGCGCATTTCGTAGCGAAAGAGTAGATATTGGACAATGTCTTCCCCTGACCAGGAGCCCTCAGCGCAAGCCCACGCTGAAGAAGAGGCTGCCGTAGATGAATCCAAGCTTAAATTACCAGAGGTTTCCCTCTCCGACGCTGCTCCAACTAAGTCTCTCGAAGAAGAAGAGGATGTGCTGTTCAAAGTGTAAGTGGGGGAGGCAAATAAAAGCAAGAGGAAAATCTGACTCCGGATGCCCGGATTTGGCGCCATTGTATGCACTATTGCTCCTTTATGTTGTTATTTGCAGCCGTGGGAAGCTTTATCGTCTAGCCGAAGGAGAATGGAAGGAAAGAGGGCTCGGAGACGTCAAACTGAGCCAAGACCCGAAATCGAAAAAAATTCGCTTCGTGCTCTTTCAGCAAGGGAATTTCAAACTGAGGGCAAACTTTTACCCCATGCCTGATATCGACATCGTAAGTTGTTGCACCAACATGTTGGTGATGAGGGCCGTATCTTGGTTATCTAGTATTGTGCTCGCGCAGAAACCTCATGAGCAAGATGGCAGACTTACCCTGTGGAGCTGCAAAGATTTTTCAGATTCGGAACCCGAAGTTTGGACCTTTATGCTCAAAGTGAAAGAGGAAGAAACAGCAGAGTCTTTCAGAAAAGAGTTCCAGAAAGCTGCTTCGAACAATGGTGAGCTCTTCAAAAATGTAACCCCTCAATCTGCCTCGTCGACCGCGAAGGAATCTGGCTCGGGGGCGCAGGAAGATACTACTCCTGTTCCCGTGTTTGAGGATCTAGTCTCTTTGTATGGCGAGGTGGCCACTGAAGCTGCGACAAGATTTGACAAATTGGAGAAGGTTTTCAATGATGCATTTGACTCCAGTCCTGATTTCTATGTGCATGCTCCCGGGCGAGCAAACATAATTGGGGAGCATATCGACTATCATATGTACTCAGTTATTCCGTTTGCTCTCCGTCAAGACGTTGTTATTGCTGTTTCTGTTGGAGATGGTGGAGATGTGGAGGCAAGAAACACAAATACCGAATTTGAAGCAGGCTCATTTCCCGCCGATTCTGAATCCTCTATAGACACTAATGGTGGGTTGAAATGGTATCAGTATCTG
The DNA here is from genome assembly GCA_001687465.1 of Halocafeteria seosinensis. Lineage (NCBI taxonomy): Eukaryota > Bigyra > Bicosoecida > Halocafeteria > Halocafeteria seosinensis. The sequence continues at coordinate 27,484 of LVLI01000326.1, read as the reverse complement.
CAAGTTGGGTACCGAGGGTATTTGAAGCACATGGGTGAAGGAAAATCTCCTAAATCTCTCAAATTAATGGTGGACGGAACTGTACCGCCAGCAGGAGGCGTCAGTAGCTCTAGCGCCCTTGTAGTCGCATCTGTTCTTGCTGCAGCGTATGCACATGATGATACATTGACCAGACAGCAGCTAGGAAAGATTGCCTGGCACGCCGAGACTGGTGTTGGCATGATGGGAGGAGGAATGGACCAAGCTATTTCTGCCATGGCCGAGAACGGAAAAGCTGCTCGGATCGATTTCGTTCCACAGCTATCCAGCACCCCTGTGCCTCTGCCTAGCAACGTACGGTTTATCATTGCGAACAGCATGGTCAAGTCAGCGAAAGCAGTCGACGCGGCGCAAAGATATAACCGTCGTGTAACAGAAGGAAAGTTAGCAGCCAAATTGGTGGCCAAGAAGGAGGGGAAAGATACCTGGAAAAACGTCAAGACTGTGTACGCGTTGCAGAAACTGTTTTCAATTGGTAGTCCAAAGGATTTGGAGATATTTCTGCGGCACTTGTCGGAAACTCCGTACTCCAGAGCAGGGTTAGAAAAGGAGTTTGGATGCTCTCCGGAAGAGCTTTTTGCCGATGACCCACAAAAAGATAAGGTTGAGGAGGTGTTAAACTCAGTTGGAATGGACGCTGCAGAGTTTGCCCTGCATAAGCGTCTGAGACATATTCTTCGTGAGGCACAGCGTGTTCTTGATTTTGAACGTATTGCGCGTCAGGGCGGTGAGGACGTTCTGCAGCGACTTGGAGAATTAATGGATGCGAGCCATGCTTCTTGCCGAGACGACTATGAGTGCTCGGTAGAAGAGTTGGATGAATTAGTTAATATTGCTAAGAGTAACGGAGCCATTGGTGCTCGTCTTACAGGCGCCGGATGGGGAGGCTGTATCATTGCAATGTGCACCGAATCTAATCATCCGCAGGTGCTAGATGCTCTCAAAACAGAATATTTCCAGCGTAAGGGCATAGAAGACACGGCAAATTGCCTCTTCGTGTCAGCTCCCTCAAACGGAGCTGCTGTGTATAAAGAATCTAGTGAAGGTGTAGATCTTTAGACGTATCCATTCTTAACTAACAAATTGCGGACAGAAATTTAATTTTGGATTTTGTACCTTGTTTGCCATTGGTGGCCTGCACTTCTTGACCGTTGTGGGGTATGAACAGACCGAATGATTTTCATCTCGGTCACCCTCTGTTGGATACGTCATTTGCACCCAATGAGACATGACTCACAGCTGCGCCACTTGACACGGTGTCCAACACAGAGAATGCGCTGGCACTGCTACAACACTGTGCATATCACGTCGAACAGGGATTGTCTATGTCGTTGTCGCTTTAAACGCATGGCATGAGAGATGCCGTCATGGACTCTGAGCGCCTCGGTGTGTTAGGTGGTGTAGTGTTGGATGCGCAACGGCTCTTCTGTCGAAGCCAGGTCAGGTCGCTACGCTAAGAACACTCCATTCATGGAGGAAAATCTCGCTGACCATTCCACATGTGAGTGCTTGCTTTGGATTCTCCTTTTCCCATACACTCTCTGCATCGTCCTAATCTCGTCGACACGGAAGGGAATGGGGCCACCTTGGCTTCCAGCGTGGTGTTCAAAGAAGACGACCCCTCAGGGAGGACGAGGAAGGACCAAATACCCTTCCCTTCGTCGCTCCATGTTGACTCTTTCGGAGAGAGTCAATCGAGATAATTCTCGGTCCCGTACACTGGTAATATCCTGGAACTGTCATTTTGAGTGCAATTTCTGTCCTGACGCAGAATGAGCTGGAGGAACACGTGTAAGCGCCGAGCACTCGCTCGTTGTCTGCTCGCAGTGGGGTGCTTAGTGCCAACCTTGTCCGACAGAACCGTGCGTGCAACGGAAACATTTTGGGAACCACAGACCTCACCACCTCCATGGGAGTCCATTGACGAGTCTACTGGGCTCGAAGAATCTTACTTGGGATGTCCTTTTGGGGAGGGGAAAAACTCGCCATGTACCCCGTTTAGCCCTTGCTTCGACTACAGAGAACCGACCGAGGACTGTATGGGTCCGCCAAAGGATGGGAAGTTTGGTGACTGCTGCGATATTGATGAGCAATGTGGTAACCCAGGTGAGTCTTTAAATTCGCATCCAGTTCGATAAGGTTGTACCCGTATTACCGGTAGTGCTGCTTTGGCCGGCTGCAGGCTTCTGCTATAGGAAACAACGAACGTGTTCGGTGGGTTGCAGGTCGGACAACGACTGCCCTATCAATGAGGCTACCGGACTGGCACCCTCCTGCATCATTGAAAGTAATCATTCCGAAGGGGTTTGTGACGCCCGCAGCCGCATCACTGCAACTTCGGATCTTAGAGGCTTTTGCGTCAGATGTCTTGGCCAAGGACTGTCTCATTCTTGCAAGGAGAACATAGTCCAGCATTGCGCTGATAATCTGCAGACGGATCAAAAGTGTGAAAGTGAATCAGTAAGGACCATCATAGAAGAAGTCCACCCTGAGACAAGCGGGACAGTGCACAATGAGCAATGCTTATTGCAAGTGTGCAATTTTAATGGTATTTGTGAGGACCGAGAAAATGTTGAGCTTTGCCCATACGATTGCTTAGGTGGGTGTCCTTTTGATAGCAGCATAGAAGGAAATCCGTGCTCCAACTGTAGCTTAGACTATTCCGTGTACCAATCGCCTTCGGAGGAGTGTGTTCCCCGAGATGCTGTTTCTGCGAAGCAAGATTTTGGGGATTGTTGCGATAGCGACCTACAATGTTCCAGTGGGATTTGTGATTGGGAAAGGCGCGTTTGTACCCAACTATGCACGACTGATGAGGAATGTCCGCGAGAACCGCTCACAGGCACCTCCCACTGCGAGGTACACCGCACCGACAGGGAAAGCCTTTGTCTCGCGCGAAGCCCCAATAACGAAACAGATTCCTCTTTGGAGCATTTGGAAGGGTTCTGTGCAACGTGCATCGGAAGTGAGCCGTCCGATAGGTGCTTAGAAAACATCACCGCATACTGTCAGGGATATGGACGGTCTCATTGGGATGAGCAATGCAAAGAAGATTGGATTCTCGATGTTCCCATCGATAATTCACCGCAGATACCGCATTTGCAGGTTCCTAGAATTTTAAGCCCCACCCAGAATGTGTACTATGAAGACGACAGGCCTGTTGTTGTTGCTTTGGAGCACGACTTGAAGGACGCACTCATAATGGTACGTGTCCGCCCAGGCGAAACCGAGTTCTTCCCTTATACTTCCCCACAGAGGTTGACCAAGGCGGGCAAATATGCCATCGATACCTATGCTACCCATCCCTCTTTCCAGGGATCTGACATTATAGAGAAAAAGATTCATCTGGTTGACGCGAACTCTTCGTCACCTCTCCCTGCGCCATTGAGGTCACCAGCACCCTCTACCCCATCAACGCAATTCACCAGCAGGGTTGACCTTCCTTCTGAAATCCGACTGTCGTCGAAGGGTGTATCAACGATACCACTTGAAGTCGAGCATAACTCGCCTATCAGATTGCTTTCGGTTAGTTTTGATTACGGTCTAACGGACGAAAAGAAAATATCAAGGGCGAGTACTCAGATACGGGAGGTAGGTGGTTCCCAAAAATTGGTTGTACTACCTCATCGCGGTGCAACTGGGTTAACAATACTAAGAGTTAATGCAACAGTGGAAGCTATCGTTCCGAAAGCCTACGAGTTGCCGCGAGGCATTGTTACTCAATGGGATTCCAGCAACTATCGCGTTAAATATTTTACTGATAGTGCTAGCATTGGAGTGGTTGTAACAACGGACGAAGTCGACCTTTTCGTATCTCCTACACCCGTAACTTACGCAACTGCCCAAGCATGGGGCCTGTGTCACTTTCAAACATTTGCAGGGACGCACTTTCAGTACATGGGCTTGGGACCACATCTGCTTTACTCGGATGGCCGTTATAACTTGACCATCGATGTGCTTTTGGAGAGATGGGAAGATTCTAAGGTGGCATACATTGACGCCGTGAGTGTCTCGTCGGAATTACTGCGAAGTCGCCCTGAGTTGTCTGCGTCGAGCATCTTTCCTTCAATTGTTGTAACGTCTCGAGGAGAATGTGTAGTTGACGGTTACGTCCTATCGTTCAGTGGATACAATGGCGTTAGTCATGTGGCTTCGGCTACAGTTGGCAGAGCTCATATCTTCATCGGTGTAGATCATGTCCAGCTCCGGTTTATTGACGGTACTTCTGTTATGGTTGCTTATGTAACCGGCGGGATGCTTCAAGTTTCCGTAACAACAGTCTTTCCTAGCGAAAGTGGCATGGCTGGTGGCTTGCTTGGTAGTCCCCGGAGTAGTGTTGAATCTGCTGTTTCTACTCCAGGAGGAAATTCCAGAGATCCGTCCAGAATGACTCACCAGGAGATATTTGACCAACTAGGGCGTGCATGGGTGCGCTCACCAGATGGCTCTAATGACTGGGAGAGAACTCTACACACTGTATTTGGGAGGAACTGGAAGCAGGTTGTCGACGAGGCAAGTGCGGAAGCGGATGTCGAATCAATCTTCAAGTCGACACTGTTTGGTAACTTTGAAACCGCTTCAGTTGACTGGGAGAGGATGTCTGCCATTTGTGCTTACAACACGCCCAGTTCTGCGATACTTGATGAATTGGAGCATTATTCTCCGTTAGAACATGATGAAGACGCCATTGCAGGTGCTAAAATGGTTTGCAGTGCCGCGTACCTGCACCAATGCAGCAGGGACATCGTTCTGCTAGAGAATATGGGTTTGGTCCTCGAGACCTATCGTCACGTTATTGATTTTCGGCGAGATAGCATCATTTCTTCCTTGGGTGTTGCATATGATATCAATGCACCATTGCATGTTCTCATTCAAGATGGCACGCTTTCCAAAGTGGCCATACAAGCATCGATGGAGGGAGGGCACTCACTAGCTGGCGATACGAAGTCTTCCATCAACAATCCTCCAGAGGCTGATGTAATACCAGTCTCTGGAAAGAGTATTTCAGAGCGAAGCCTCTCGGTTGAATCCGATTTCCACACTAGCGAGAGGTCTTCTACCCACTGGATCTCGATGCTTCCCAACGCCCTGTCGGAGACGGCTTTAACGGAAGAACAACTTTTGATACATGTGTCTACTGCATCGCTTTCCGTGAGCTTTGAACTGTTTGTAAGCGTGTACAAGCACTCCGAAAATGTCACCTGGATAACGAGCGTCGAGGAGCCAAGCAATGAAAACTACAGTCCAGATCAAAAGATTCCTATCCGTTGGAAATGGAGAAGCACCTATGGCGTCGAAGGAGCTCGTTTTGAAACTCGCAGAATCGGTGGAGTCGAGTTTGGCTTACGTCCCGCAGCAAAAGAGGTGTCGCCTTCTTATTCACTTTCCCTGAGAAACACATTAGGGAAAAAGGAAATAGTCGGTTTCGCGGTGATTGATGAAAGCAAAACGCATGAGGTGCTAGACATCCCCGGGGAAGTCGCGTATAGTGATGGGTACTTTATCCAGTTCGACACGTTTTCTAGTATTCCAATACCACTTCAGTCTATCAAATCATCTGAATTTGCCATCTTTCCAGAGGCTGAGTGGGTCACCACAGCTTGGAGGGAATGTAGCAGTCAGTGCGGTCCAGGATTCGAACGGAGAGATGTGTTCTGTGTTAGCAACAAGTCGGGGGATATCGTAGATGAGCTGCTTTGTAGCTTGTCCCCTAAGCCCTCAGCGGAAGCTGTATGCATCGGTAGGGCGTGTGACGAAAAGGAAATGCCTCAAGCAGCATTTTTGGAATCATCTTGGTCAGAATGTTCTGTTACATGTGGTCACGGGTTCCGAACTCGCGACGTTTTCTGCGTTTCTCGCACCGGTGAAGTGCTAGAAGACTTCTCTCCATGCATCAAAGCCGGGAAAGCAATCCCTGCGGAAAATGAGACATGCACAATGCAAGAATGCCCGGAATATGAGTGGATTGCTTCTAAGTGGGAAGACTGTGATGTATTCTGCGGAAATGGGACCCAAAGAAGGAATGTTTTTTGCCGGAATTCCATTACTAAGTCGTTTGTTAGTTCATCCAATTGTGAAGACGATCGTCGGCCACCTGAAATGAAGCCATGCTTTCAACCCCCTTGTACTCTATATGAATGGAGAGCTTCCGAGTGGAGACGTTGCACAAGAATCTGTGGGGGTGGCGAACGTTTTCGAAATGTTTATTGCACCAATACTGTAACTGCGAAGGTTGTCAATGAGACGCTTTGCCAAATACACGCAAGCAGTGCGAAGCCGGCGATGAATAAGGCTTGCAATAACCGAGACTGCTCTTTGGTGGAGTGGAGCATCGGAAAGTGGAGTGACTGCCATGGTACATGTGGCTATAACAACGCCACCAAATATCGGGATGTAAAGTGCCTTTTCAGCAATGATGGTGATCTAGCAAACGCGACACTGTGTGCAGGAATTCCGCACCCGACCACGGAAGAGCATTGTCTGCCATCACATTGTGATTTTTGCGATTCGCTTCGGTGCGTACACGGAAACTGCACCTATGACGAGGCTAGCGGACCTCTCTGCCAGTGCGAAGAAAATTGGAGAGGAGAGTTTTGTGACCAGCATGAAATCCCGTGCACTTTGGAAGGCGGTGTGCTAACTGCTAATGGGTCCTGTTGTATGAGTAGCGTCTTAGACTCGGAGGGCTTATGTTGTAATTCGTCAAGCCCCGAGATTGCTCCAGTACGTGACAGGAATGGAGCCTGCTGTCCCGGAGGGCAGTCAGCACTTGATGTCTGCGACGTATGTGATGGTGGAGCGAAGGTTGTAGACAGGTATGGCAAATGCTGCGAAGGTGTACTTAGTGCTGACCAGACCTGTTGTCCCTCTGGCATTCTCGATGCATGCGGAGTCTGTGACGGGGACGGAGCTTCATGCGAGTGTTCGATTTCGGCGACGCTTTTGATGAACTCAAGCGTAATCAGCGCCAGAGAAATGGATTCTGTCTTATCACGTTCGGGTCCCGACTACACTTTGTTCATCGATAACATGGAGGAGAGGGCTACTGCTGTGCTAGAACTGCCGAGAGAGGAGGTAGAGATACGTAACATAAATGAGATTGCAACGAGGAAGAATGGAACAAAACTGCTGCTTGATTTCCGTATTGGTCCTCGAATGGATCACAATACGCCTGTTGACTCCTGCATCGGTGTAAAAAGAGCTTTAGAGGACCCTTTCGATGGGATCCTTGGCACATTCTCAGATGGGCTCTGCGGAAACGGGGTATGTGAGTCGGGAGAAATGTGCGACGAACAGTCCGGCGGCAAGTGCTGTCGGAGCGACTGTGGATCACCATTAAAAGAGTGCCCCAGCGCATCAAACTCGGTTGAGTGTTCGGGTCGAGGTGTATGCGTTGCTTCTTCAGGGTTCTGTAGCTGTGACGATGGGTACCAAGGTGATTCCTGTACCGACTGCGCTGCCGGATACACCAGGCTGTCTGCTGCTCGGCAATACCCTGCCAAGTGCATTCCTAACACCCGGACTAATCTAGCACCAAACGGACCTCGGTCGATCCCAACATCGACTACTTCTCCGACGGCAACTTCCTCTGGAACCGGAACTGCCACGTCTACGGCGTCGAGTAGCCGAAGCGCGAAGCCTTCTCCATCTTCGACGAATCGAAAGGAGGGTGATATTGAAAGAGATTCCCGTAGTTCAGACCAAAGTAGTGATGAAACGATGTCTGTCATCGTTTTAGTCAGTATATCTGGCTTCGTGGCGGCGATATGCTTGCTTCTAGCCCTGTATTTGTGGAAAGCGCGCGCTCGATCACAAAGAAAACTTCCGAAAACGGGGAAGCACACGCATCAACACCATGCGATCAAGGCTTTCATGTACTCGAATCCGCTTCCGCATCGGGCCAATGTCTTTGCCGGTGATGCGAAGAGTGGTGTTCAGGCAACCCCAGCTGAGGCGGCTGTAGGGGACCACAAGGGCATTCCGTCCCTCGATGATACGAAGATGTCGGTCAATGGACAAGGCAGCGATATTTCCCCTGAGGGTAAACATCTTAGGAGTGCCTCGATAGAGGAACAAAGAGAATTGACTGGACGGTCGCGTCGGCAACTTAGAAGCAAGAATGAGTTCTCGCAAATGCGCTCGCAGTCGTCAAGACGCAAACGCGTTCGTCTGGGATCCAACAACCAGAGTCTGGGAAACATGCATTCGTCTTCAACAGAAAAAAATCTGCAGAGTAGCGAATCTTCGAGGTCCATTGACCCCGAATCTGAGCGCAAAGATTTAATGAATGACTTGGCGGGCCGGAGCAGACGGGATATAAGGAAGAAGAATCAGTTTCCGCAAATGTATCCTCAATCAACGCAAGACCTCATGAATTCGGGGCATAATGACATTGGTGTCTCTCCTGATGAGTTGCTACGCGGAAGATCATTATCGGTGAAACAGAGCCGGGGACGGATGGTTAGCAGTGAAGCTTTGGAAGCGGAAGTGCCCGTTCGGCTTAATCCGATGCAGGAGCGAAAGAAGATAGCATACGAATCCTGTCACTTGAGCCGACGGCGGAGGCTGGTAAAGACTGAATTCCAGCAAACGAGCTCGAGGGTTCCTATTGAGTCCTCCCAAGACGCGCATGCTTCCAAGAAGGTTACGCTGGGCAACATTGGAGACACCAGACAATTCAATCCAGCTGATAATCCCTTGCGTGTTGTTGATTTCCAAGCAATCCGACAATTTGGTTCTACCGGAGCGCGTTCAGTAGGACGTCGTCGCCGAAGAAACAGGGATCAAGGCTCTTGGAAGCGGGAAACTCTTGAATCAGTAGTGTGACAAAGTAATGTTAAGATTCCAATACCGCCTGCTCTGCCACAGCTACCCCAACTCAATGGGTGCATGCGCAAGCGGATAGGACATAATGATACACAGCTGCAGCCAACGTTTCCCTGACCTCTAAGCATTTCCCGTTGGAATCAATTTCTTGCTTCTTCCTTCCCTACAACCGTCGTCGGGTCATCCGATAACTGTCAAGCCCGGCAGCGTCTCCCCATCCCGTCCGGGAAGAAGCTTCCAGCGGCCATAGATGAGTCATTGACGTTTCGATTTTGTTGTTGGTTACACTGCAGGTTTTCAGCGGGGAGATGTTTGCGCCTGTGTTTAGAGATCGTATACGCCTCTTGGTGCAGACGTATAATAACCGTGAATAGAGCATTGTTCGACGAACATCCTGGTACGGACTCCTCCGGGGCACGAATTCCGCAAATACCCCCGCGTTGTTTTTGCTCTATATTGAGTTCTCTCGGTCTCCAACGCCCTCAATTACCAGCTTAAAAGGTGCAAATAGACATTATCTGCAGGAGGACGTGCAGAGTGTGCTGAACGAAACGACTCTGTGTCAATAGAGCCACCTGTAAACATCTGGCGAATCTTTGGAACAAGTGGCACAAGAGACGGTCGAATTTAGCCGAAAGTGTGCCTTTTTCTTCACGTATGCCGGACACATGACGATGACAAACTCCACAGATATTAACAAGGATCAAAATGCTTTGGAAAACCAAGAGGAAGCGCATGGAAATGCTCATATACCTGTGTATGTGGGGCAAAAACGGCGCTCGGACGGAGGGCATTCAGCCGCCCCGGTGCATCCCCCAACACGTGGACAACCCTCCCCTCAGGCCGCAGGAGCAGTGCTTTCTTGGGGGAGTCAGATGACGCCTTTCACGCTGGACTCGGTCGGAAGAAGTAGAAACAAGCGGCAGAAACCGGATGCGCCATGCATGGAACCGAATAGTGGGAGTGGGAATTTAAGTGGTAATGGAGATGCCCAACAACGAAACAAGTCCTCGGCCACAAACGGTGGTGGCTCCAAGATAAATTCGCGTGGAAGCCGAGCTCGTGTATCGAATGAAGAATTACAACGAATTGCAGCGGGCAATGGGTAAGTAATTTTGGTGATAGGTATGAGTACAATTTTGGCGAAATTCAATGTTGCTTACCCTGTTTTTCTAAATCGTGCAGACCCGAAGCTCGGAAGGCTGCGCGACAACTCAGGAATCGCGAGAGTGCTGCCGAAAGTCGAAGAAAGAAGGAAAGGGAGATAGAGGATTTGCAGTCGGAGATCCAAACTCTCAAAAAGCGTCTCCAAGAGAGGGACCAGCAACTGGCACTGCATAACAACATAATACACTCATTACTCGCGGAAAGAAATCAGTCATGCACGCCAGCGGTGGCGTATGCATGGAATTCGCTTCCAACAGAGGGCATTCCTACTACTATGGCTGTTCAAGACCCTGGTTGTACGGGGTCTTATAAAACCAACGGAGCGACAGTCACAATGCAACCTGCGGAATCCGCAGTCCAGAGTGCTGTTCAACCAACCTGCTTGAATGGTTGTCACTATAATGCCCCAGGAAAGCATATGGAGAAAACGGAAGGAATGGCTGCTAATAAGGTGGTCCTTAGTTCTCAGGAGCAATCTCTCGCCAGTTGCCTCGTGCAGACCAGCCGCCCCCAACTTTCCCAGGATCATTCGTAGGCTATTCTCTCCTCTATTGATAGTGTTATCTCACATGCGAAATTAATATCGACATTTTTCATGCATACCCATGGTGCGTATCTTTGGATACGACATGGCATAAGTGTTATTCAATCATCTGGATGCAATAATTGTATAGTATCCGTACTTGCTAGCGAGTAAACCACCTGAACATAGAGGTAGTCATGTCATGGTTGAACGTCAACACGCAATAAGGTTTACAATTTCGCGGCAGATGCTATGAGTGCAACTGAATACTCCAGGAGAATTTCTCTGTCTCTATCCCCCCAAGAACACCATTAGGCATGCGCCGCTGACAAATGGACTTGAACATACGGCATGAATCAAGAAGCACGGCTTCCCGGTTCCCTTAGAGGCGACAGGCGGCTTCGGGAAGGGGCAATTAAGTTCCTCAAGAGAATTGCCAAGAAAGCACCGGGGAAACTAGGGAGATGCGGAACTTCCGCAAGCTGATGACGGCCAAACTGTCAGTCACGTTGATGCGCCACAACGTGACGATGTTGGACCTGTTCCGGGCAGTGCTCACCCCTCATACGGCGTAGCGAAGCCTGTAGCAGACACGTCTTCCGGTCGGAGCAATACCAATACACAGTTAGACCTTGTGTAGAAGGTGATGCGACATCATATTGCAGCGAAATTGCAGCCCTTTGTGTCAATGTACAAAGCTGACTGTTTGTAGCCAAAGGGACTACCGATCGCACTGTAAAGACCCAGTGACGAATAAACGATTAAATAAAATAATACAAACGATCCTGAACTTACTGTAGGTAAATCGTTTCAATGATCCTAGCGGCCAAAGCTGTGTAAAAGAACGTCATGGCATTGCTCATTGGAACTACTAAAGAAACGTCTGAAAAGCATACATATGTATAGCAGATATAGGAGTGAAGAAGAAAAGTGACCGCGCCATGGCTCGATAGAACCCGAAGATGCGCGACAGCGCCTTACTGGTTTAACCAAAGAGAAAGATGAGCTGCAACCCAAGATAAAAGGGGCATCCAACTAACCCCTTCAATTACCGGAATGGGTTCTTTCATCTGGTAAAGGTCAAGGTTAATCGGAAGTCGGCATGGTCGGTGGTACAGTGCAACCAACTCAGCAGATATGTGGTAGCAGACAGCACCCCACAAGCTCGGTGTGACACAGCGATTCTGCTTTCGATGTCGTATYCCGGCGTGCTTCGAATCGAATCCCGCCTCGAAAACTCTAACGTGGAGTCGGTCGGAACTTCGACTCGGAGGCTCGAGTCGGAGCCTCCGAATCGGATTCAAGCCAGCGAGGAGGTCGCATCTTCCTCTTCCGAGTCGAAGTTCCGACGCTACAAGTAACCTAGTTCCTGCCGCTTTTGTTGGTTACTTTCTTTTAATTGGGTGATTGAGTTAATGAGACCGCATCAAAAGTACAGGAACGCGTTCTCTACGACTGGAAAGTGTATAAACACTTAAGGTAAGCCGACTTGAGGTTTAGCGACCTCTTCCCAACGAACAATGACGTCGCTTTTCGACTCCTCTCAATTTCCCTCCACACTAATGGTATGGTTCCAAGAGAATATTGGGCACGTCCATGACAGTGGAATTGACGCTGGGAGGGCTCGATTATGCTCTTGGGAATCAAGGAAAGACTGCTCATTGTTAGAGGGAGTCAAAAGACCGTCGAGGAGGGAGATCAGGCATGACCGCATCGCGTCTTGCTCAAAGTCATTGTGTTTGATGCTGTTGCAGGGGATCGGAAGTCAATTCGCCCTTTTTCTTATATCCATAAACTCACTGTCACGGAGAAAAATGAAGCCGTCGTGTAATGTGATGGGATTCCTCGTTCTGGTTGCTGCACTGGGCTCGGTGCAAGCCTCGGATTCCGCATGGAATCCACGATTCCTGCTCTCGGATGAGAAGGAAGTGAAGTGCGATGGAATGCATCGCGACGATACCATCGCAGGATGCCCTTTCAGTGCCGGACGCAACTCTCCCTGTCTTCCCGGAAGCTCGTGCTTTGATTACTTGGCCCCGAGTGATCAATGCCAGGGACCAGCGGAAGAAGGCTTCTTCGGGCAGTGCTGCGACGACGATGATCAATGCGAGTCGGGTGAGTGTCCCCGAATGTGCCCCTCTTCTTATCAGAACGGTAGTCAGAACATCTTCTTGTTTCTTTGCCACCTTACTTTTGCAGGGTTCTGCTACTTCGAGCAGCGTGCTTGCTCAGCTAACTGCCACAACGATGATGAATGTCCCATCAGCGCGGCGACTGGATTGCAACCGACTTGCCTCAAGGAAAACAGTGGTGACGCCAAAGGCGTGTGTGATGCACGGAGCCGGATTGATGAGGACGGTTTCGGGTATTGCACTAGATGTATTGGCCAACCACCAAGCGCTCAGTGTGAAAAGGAGATAGTGGACTATTGTTCACGCAATTTGGAGAGGGATAGCACTTGTCAACGAGATTGGGTAGCTTCTTTGATGACTGATGTCTTAGCTGGACGCACTGGTGAACCTAAGGAGCAACAAGGCCAGTGCCCATTTCAGCCTTGCGATTTCAACGGGATCTGCGAGGAAGGTGAAGACTCGGAGTTGTGTCCGTACGACTGTGGTGAACCTTGTCCATTCGATAGCTCATTTTTGGAAAGCCCCTGTCATGTCTGTAACTTGACGACTCCTAATATCTCTAGCGATTGCATTAAGGATGACGCAGTATCAAACAAATTACACTTTGCAGAATGTTGTGACGACGATTCACAGTGTGCCAGTGGCGTGTGTGATTGGGAGCGACGCTCCTGTACGTTTCTGTGCACCAAAGACGCTCAATGTCCAGCCGAGCCTCTCAGTGGCATCCGGAAATGTGCTCTGGACCGCGCATCCTCTACGGGACTGTGCTCAGCTCGGAGCGGTCCGGAGGGTATTAATACTTCGACTTCTTCTTCTTCGTTAAACGAGAACTTCGAGGGATATTGCTCTACTTGCGTTGGGGCGCAGCCATCTGACGAATGCATCAACTCGATCCGAACCTACTGCAACGAAATCAATCCAAGCGACGTCGAGTGTGAACGGGATTGGGTCAAACCTGTTTTAGATCCGCTCCCAATATCTCACCCACCACGATTTCTCGAACCAACAAAGCAACTCTTCATGTACGACGAAGGGCCAGTGAGGCTGTCCCTTAAACATGACGTTCCAGATGCTTCCTTGATGTATCGTATCAGCCCGATTCACGAATTCTTCCGACCTTATGTTTCAGATGTGGAACTCAATGCTCCGGGAGAATACCTGGTGCATGCGTACGCTTCCTTGCCGGGGTATCAGAAGTCGGAGATAGTAAAAGCATCGATTACTATCCTTCAACCTGTAGCTTCACCTGCGCCAGGGGCGTCGCCTAGCCCAACAAGGCCACCAGCATCCCCGTCACCTAGCCGCCCTCCAACCTTGTTCTCTGTATGGATTGAACGAATCGATGAAATCACTATTCCATCAAGTGGTGTTTCTACAGTGGATCTAAAAGTTCGACATAATTTGGAAGAAGCTTCTATCGCCGTTGTTGGGGTTGATTACGATTTCAAAATTACAGATGAAAGAGTAATACCTAGGACTGGGATTACGGTGAAAGGCACTGATGCCTCGAAGGAGCTAAAGCTCTCACCTCACCGGGGTGCCGTGGGGACGAGCATGATTACTCTGAGAGGTTTTGCAACTGTTATTGTTCGCAACGGGTACGTTTTTCCATCTGAAAGTACGGTGGAAGCCTTCAATAGTTCCCATGTCAGGGTGAGTACCGAAGCAGGTTCTGAACAGTTTGACATCTCCGTGACTTCCGATAGGGAAACAGACGAAGATGAAGAGGATAATGTGAGAACCACACCCAGTGAATTTTTGTCTGCCTACGCTTGGGGACTCTGTAACTTCAGAACGTTCGCGGGATTCTCCTATAAGTACATGGGAATCGGCCCACATCTCCTATACGCCGATAAACGACACCAACTGAACATCGACGCCCTTATGGAGCAGTACGAAGGCACGGACTATTCCTATATTCGTGCCATCAGCATTTCTTCGGAAGCCCTTCGCAACTTTAGGGGGCTTTCTCCAGCATCGCTACTTCCTTCAGTTGTTTTGACGACCAACAGAGCTGTCATAGACGGCCAAGTTATACCCCTTTTTGCAAATCGAAGATTCTCCACTGTTGTTGGATCTGTGACATTGCAGTTCAATGACGACCACGTCCTTCTCACATTCGTTGACGGCTCTTTCGTGTCCGTCCAGACTGTTAGTGGCGGATTTCTCCACGCGGAGCTCCGCTTCAGATTACCAAATCAGCATCTCAGACCTAGTGGGCTCTGTGGCGGCATACTGTCTTCCTTTGACAAGCCTGTATTTCTTCCCAACGGTAATCCCACGGACCTCTCAAGAATGGAGCACTCCGACATATTTTACGACTTTGGACGTCTGTGGAACCGGTCTACAGAAAATCATTGGCCGTGGGAAGATGATCTCTTTGTCACGTTCGGTCGCGATTGGAACGCAACAGCCTCCAATATACCACATTCGGGCGAGTATGCTGCCGTACATTATACCACTGTTTACGGGATCTCTCCCGAGAGCCCTGTCAATTGGAAATTACTTACCGAGATCTTAGGATTTGATTTTCGGGGGGAAGCGGAAATGGCGAGGTTTGCCAATTTCAGTGAGCACGCACTCGACAGCTCCTTGTTGGACCAAGGAGAGAATCGTTGCCCTAATTCTCTCGCGGTAAGCTGCAGTATTGACTATGCCATGTTGAAAACAGCCAAAGGCTCAAATACCTCGCTGCTAAAACTTTTGGAGCATTACGATGATTTGACTCGTTCTATGGAAGATGCGGTAGAATCTTCAACGTCCCCTGCGTTTGACGTCGACCTCCCTCCGAATGCTCTGTTGCATCCCGGTTCATTGTCATATATCCCCTTTTCAGTGCGAACTGAGAACCCTCATCAAGCGTCGCTCGATGTAGGAATAAGCTCCATTTCGGGGTCACTGTTTGGCCACCGTGATGTTGCCCTCAGGCGTACAGGAACTAGTGGGGAGGATACCACCGAGTATGCTATCTCGGTTATTCCCGATGACAATGCCGGTGAGGGTAGCGTAACCGTAGAGATCGCTCAAGGCCGTACAAAGGTGAATTTCATCGTTCAAATTACGGTTGATGACAGTGACCACGGGCAGTCTGAAGAGAATGCTTGGGTCAATTCCGTCTCGTTGGGAGGGCGCAATACCGTCGATCCCAACGAGGGAAGCATGCCGATCACTATTTCCTGGAATAATATGGAGGATATTTCAACGGAGCAATCGCTTTCTGTGGGCAACATAAGTCTCGGAGCGCAATCCGTTGCTCGCCCTCTTGCTCCCGTGCATACCATAAATTTGAAAAGGGCCAGTATTGCGTGGGAAGTTGGTCGGGCTCGTTTCCCCAAAAGCGATACGACTGCAAAGATTCCCAACGATATTGAGCCGGGCAGCGAGTACACGTTAGCATTGGTTCCATTGAGTAATCAGAAGGACCAAAAGCAAGTCGTGGAGTCGGAACCATTCACTATCACTCCTGTGGTCGTGTGGGCAACAGGGAAGTGGTCATCTTGTGACTCCCAATGTGGCCCCGGAAAAATGGTTCGTGATGTTACTTGTGTGAGCAATGCAACCAAGAAGCAAGAACCAGAAGAATTCTGCGACTCTCCAAAGCCTTCCGAGTGGCAACTGTGCAAAGGGGAAGAGTGTGGCGATTCTGAGCTCCCATCAATTGCTTTTGTTTCCACTCCGTGGTCGAAGTGTTCGGAAGACTGTGGTTGGGGAAATCGTACACGAGAGCTGGTCTGTGTTAAAACCGATGGCATGAAGAAAATTAACTCGAATGACTGCCAGGAGGACGTGGAGCGGCCTCCGATAGTGGATAGCTGCTTCTTACAAAAATGTCCAGAATACCAATGGAGCTTTTCCCGTTGGGGAGATTGCAGTGCGACGTGTGGAAATGGAAGTAGAACACGGCAGGTATATTGTGAGGAGATTCACTCTCGCTCTGTAGTATTGTCGGATAGTTGCCCTCTTGAAGAGCGCCCCTCCGAGAAAGAAGAGTGTTTCGCTGGTGAGTGCATGCGGGTGAAATGGCAGCCGATGGAATGGAGCAGGTGCAGCCATGCCTGCGGAGGTGGGAAAAAACGCCGTGACTTGAAATGCGTCTTCTCGGTGAACGGGACTGAAACATCTCTAACTGAATGCGACCGTGAAATTGGTTCGCGGCCGGCAACTCAGAAAGAATGCAATACCAGGGCATGTAATTGGTATGTGTGGCGCGGTTCCGAATGGGGTGATTGTACAGGCAACTCGTGCAGCAATGGCACGAGAAGCCGCGAGGTAGAGTGTATTGACTACGACAGCGGGCAAAAGGCGAACCAATCCCACTGCGACAACTCTGCCAAACCAACAACATCTGAACCTTGTATGCCCAGTGGTTGCGATCCCTGCGATATTGCACAATGTGTGCACGGGGACTGCAATAGACAAGGGGATGGGGAGGCGAAGTGCGTTTGCGATGATGGTTGGACAGGTTCAGCTTGCTCTATTCAACAAAACTCCCCGTGCTTAGCAGAAAATGGCATCCCTGACGCAAACGGTACTTGCTGCCTGAGCAACGTTCTCAATAGTAACGGTCAATGTTGCTCTTTCGACGTGTATAGTGACCCCACCCGCGATGAGGGTGGTGAGTGTTGTAGTAAACAGGAAGTTGATGCTTGTGGTATCTGCGGTGGAGATGGACGCTCTGTTGATCGCGAGGGTAGATGTTGCCATGGAGTCTTGGCACCCGACAAATCATGTTGCAAATCGGGGACTTTGGACGCTTGCGGTGTTTGCGATGGGGATGGGTCTTCCTGTCGCTGCAGTGTAAGTGCTGCATTTACGGTCAATACATCCACCCTCCCGGGCGAAGAAGTGGACGCAATATCCTCAGCGGATAGCCCTCAGCGCTCCGTCTTTGAGGAAAATGTTGAACCTAAATTGGTGAATACATTGGAGATGCCCGCGGGCACCGTGGACCTCGAATCTGTTCAGAAAACCGAAGGCGAGCCCACGCTTAAACTTACTTTTTCGGTCTCTCCAAGACACGAGGTGGACACGCCATACGGCTCTTGTGACAGCGTGGAGAACGCTTTGTCCAACTTCTTTGGCTCAGAGCCGCTGATTGAGGGGCTTAACTTTCAAGATGACTCAATTGCATCCTTAGCTGAAAGCGCATGCGGTAATGGTGTATGCGAATTGGGGGAATCTTGCACGGATTCTGCAGAGAACAGATGTTGTGATGACTGCCCCAAACTCCTTTCTTGTCCCAGTGCCACTAATGAACCATGCTCTGGAAGGGGAGCTTGTGACGGTGCGTCAGGCGCGTGCGCTTGTGACCACGGGGTTGCGGGAAAGAAATGCGACCAGTGTGCATTGGGCTTTACGCAAGTTTCGGGTACTAGCGAATTGCCGATAAGCTGTGTGCTCAGCAGAAACATGCCTTCTTCCCAGATTGGAGACTCTGAAAGTGGATCAGGCGACGATAGAAACGGCGATAGCTCAGGTGGAGACGGCGACACCGATAAAGGCGACCAAAATGGCGATCCCGGAGGCGAAGGGGATGGTGACAATAATGACAGAGACTCGGGAACAGACGACCCGGAGGACGAAGAGGACGCGGGTAGTGGAGACAGCAATCAAGATAAGAGCGAATCATCAAATGTAATCATATTGGCAGCGGTGCCCGTGGCTGCAGGGATCTTTGCATTGCTCCTTATTGGGGCGATTATTTTCTATGTGGCCAAAGTCCGAGGGCGTTCTCGACGCCAGGAGTTCCGCAAACATAGTAAACCTACAGGACAAGCTATATCGTCGGGATTATACACGAACCCACTCACTGCGAAAGAGTGTAAGAGTGAGTATAAAGGCTCTCCCGTATCCCGTGCACAACAGTACGGAAGTTCGCCATCGAGTGCTGCTGCTGTGTACTCGTCACCGGGACCACGAGCAGAAGAGAGCACAGTCCGCGGTGTGTCGAATCCAGTAACATCGCAACCCACGATAAATGAAACCAAGGCGGGTTCGCAGTCGGTAGTAATGCAGTCGAACCAGTACTACTTTAATCAGGGGCGGCTCGGAGCATCTCGCAGGTCAAAAGCCGGAACTCCGCAGCATTTCAGGAATGTCGACAAAGAACGAAAACAGCTAGTCAATGAAGCAACTGTTTCACAGAAACTCGGAAACAAGCATACGAAAAAAGAATTTGACCAAACCAATGCGCCTGTCCCCATTCCCACCTCACCCGAGCCTGAAACATCTGCTGACAACGCACATACCCCGCCTAACAATCCCTTGAGGTCGCTTGACTATGAGTCTCTTCGTCGAATTGGAGAAAAGCGCGGGAGTCGACGTAAACGAGCATTTGGAAGAACCCAGTCGACCCGTTTCAAGTGAGTCTATATCGCAAAATTGGCGGACTTGGCCAGAGTATGTGACCTGATAGCAGCCAAGGGACGAATACATGCATGTTCTAAGTAGCCTGGCAAATATGTATATGATATACGTAGCCACAAATTCATTGATCACCGTCATGTATCTACCTGAAAACCTTCGTGAAAAGATTTCAACTATTCCACTCTTATTCTATCTTTCATGCTTTCTATCTCTAGACATGTTTAGATGCCTCAGCTTCGCTAGGTGGGAGAAACCTTCATCCGTGACCGTTTCGTGAGAAGCTCCGTGTATATTTAGCTCTGTCAAAAGGGTCAAATTGCTCAGTGGCTGGTCTGTTGGAGCGGGCGTATTTACCTTCAAAGATTGAAGGGAAGGAAAGTGACTGAAAAGCTATTCGGTAAGGGTAGATTGAGTGCAATACAACATTCGTAGATGAACAAGGTTCGTCAGTTTTGAAAACCACTCATTTGTAATAGTGGTCTGTATGCAGTCATCAATGCCTAGATCCTCATGTTTCTCAAGCGTGGCGTTTGTGACACTACTTTAGCAGCAACGCGGAGTCTTCGTCGGATAGGTCGAAAGCAGAGCTGGCAGATTTCTCATAGAATACAACTGGTAGAATGCCCAGGCTAGCAAATGAAACAAGGACGGTAGGTATATTGTACGGTAACTCATAAAGATTAAATTTTGTCCCTTGTTACTTCTTCGAGTAACTTCTTCAAGTCGGCAACTTCTCGAAGTTGACGATTTCTTCTGGAGATGTAACTGCGAACGGAACTGAAGAACAATGGCCTGTATCCTGTCTGATAGACTTTTCTGGGAAGATACCCCTGTAAAAGATACCTGCACAGAAGCTGGCTTGTGGCTTACATTCATGGATAGGGCTAGCGGTTCATACCTCCGCATTAACTGCATATTCGGTGTCCATGTGCATCATTCTTGAGAGGCATCGGTTGCCATTACTTTCTAATAGATAAAGACCACTTCCATTGCACTCAGTCGAAGCGGAAGTTCCTAGTAGAGCACCCATAGACTTCTCAACATTTTGCTTATTTACTTGTTACGTTTGAATTCAAGAGGAGGTAAACGTTTCGGTTGTAGAAAATGACCGGCGATGTTGGTCTGACCACAAGAAAGATACTCTAATGCACGTGAGGGCGACCCATTCATCATTTCTTTTCCTTCTTGACGAAAGTTCTACGAAATGTATTGGAAGCTCGCGAGGGATGTTCTTCATCCGAAGATACTTCTCGGGAGTCATTAGCAGATACGTTCACCGCTGACGCCGATGCCAATACCTCTACTCCGGAGGCATCAGTTGACCCCGTCCCATTAGCATCACCTTCCTTTTCCCAGTCTCTCAACATCTGTTCTATCTTCGGCGTAGCTATGTATCTACGAGGAACGTTACCCAGTTCCACATAGGCGCCACTATCGATATCCTGAGAGTCTTCACTTTGACCCTTGAACGTCTCAATCTTCACTACTTGTTGGTGATGCCTAACGGCTTGGCTTGCAGTAACATCGAACTCAAGATCTCCGAGTTGCATGCTCACTTTGCCCGACTTGTATACTTTCATCTGGGGAATCAGACAGTACAGGAAAATGGCCTGTCACGCTGCGTAGCAATTGCAAACGTTGACACGACACTTACTCTTCCCACCCGACCCTCAGGTAACGCTTTCATAGACTCTGTGATATGGTACGGGTCCAGGCGCTTTTGAGCCAACTCTTGCGAGTCTTTAACGTCTTGAGGTAAAAGATTTTCTGCAGACTCTCCTTCCTCTGTCTTAACAAGTGTTGGGTCCTCTGCGGCGGAATCAGCCAATGAATCCTGTGGATGTCCGACAAATTCGTTGGCAATTTTTGTTTGGTTGTCAAACGGTAAACGAGACGGTAATTGAAAGAACATGAGCTCTTCATTTGTCACCGTTCTGTTTGCAGTACTCTGCACAATATACAATATACATAAATGGACTAATTTTAAGCAGCTCCTACTTGCTTGCCTAAACATACAGTACTGATATCGGCAAAGTCTGAACCGCATAAAGCGGCAGCGGCGTTTTCAACTGCGTGAGCGTCGGAGCTTAGCCCTAAACCAATTAAGCCAGCCCTCTCAGCTAGCTCCTGAGAAAGTAAAGCTTCAGCAGTCTCTTTCTCCGCTAACGATAACTTCCTTTCTTCTTCCCGGGAGCTACTTTTCTTATTATCCAGAAACATATCACCCTCTACTGTTTCCATGGGAAGAGTGTTCGGGCCCTCAGGGTCAGAAAATTTCGGCGGCCACCTTCCAGCTTCGGCTTCATATTCATCGTCCTCAATTTCACCCGTTCCTTCTTCGGCACTTTGTTCGTTCTCCGAGCTTACTATCTCCTGCCCTTCTCCAGCAGCGAAGGCAACTCCTGTTTTACCTTGGCTGGCATCATCCGCTCTTTGCCGCGTAGACTGAGGGTCGTCTCCAGTCTTACGCTCTGATGACGACTGTCTTGTACGCGCAGCTGCTTTTGATCCTGCGCTGCTCAATTTCGCCTCCATGTTTCCGGAAAATGCCACTCGCCCAGACTGCGAGGACCCAGTTTTCTTTAGCTTTTCGCTACGCTTTTGCAGTCGACGCTTTCCTTTCTCAGTAGAAGCCTCTTTAACAGCTGACAGTTTCGTCGACTCTTGCGCCTCTGCATCGGGTTCTTCTGCCGACGCAGTTTGAGTGGCGGAAGCTGAAACTTCTTGCTGCTTTGCCACACCCTTTCTGCATCGACGGGCACCAAACAGGATTGTTCTTAGTAACTGCCGGGAACGTAGCAAGTAAAAAGTGGTACTTACCTTGGTTGATGAGCCTTCTTACGCGGGGCAAACTGTGTCCAACCACGAGGGTTGATATTGTGGTTTCAATGACTTCAACGAAGGAACTTAAACTTACTTTCGGTTTTCCAGAACCTACGACTGCGGCAGAGGTTGCTCCACTGGGAAGCGACGTCGTGGATGACGCTGAAGACGTTGCTGGTGGTGGTTCTCGGGCAGATAAGGATGCACCACCTGATCTCGTCGAGCCCATATTTATCGCACTTTCTTCAGCACCCACGCCTCGAAGCAATGACCTGGTTCAGCAGTTGTCATTCAAAAGAAATCGTGACGTCTCGCATGACGAGATACAGCAAGATCAAAGCAGAGGTGACGCACCCTAGCCGTCCCGAAGATGAAGACACGGAAGATGGACCTGTTGGTAGGCGAAAGCGAAATGTAGTTGATAGGTTGCTGCTTCTGAGTCTTCGAAGCTTCCACATACCTCTTTCACTCCCACCTGCGGCAGCAGCATCGGCAGCACTCGATGCCGTTGACTGGCCCTGATCATCTCCACGGGCCTCCGTATCTGCGTGGGACGCTGACTGCGCTTGCGTTGTCCGTAGCCTTCGTCCAGGACGGCGATTTCCAGGTTGGACTGGACTTTCATCCGGTTCCTCGCTCATTGTTTCGCGCCAGCCAATTGTCCCAAAATAACGAGCTAATCAAAGACATACAAAGCACCCCTATTCTTTCTTGCTAGTTTAATACAGTAGCTGATCAATGCAGAGGGTGGCAGCTTTATGCTCCCTCCAGTGCATAAGATGGAAGAAGAGATGCCCTCCTCTATACAATACAAACTGCCCTTTTTCCCCTCCCGTCTGTACTTCTGGTCACAGATAAACAGACTCATGTGTATGCTATGGAATATCATACCATGGAGTCGGTCGGACCCCCTCTCTTTGCGATAAACTTCACACACACGATGCAATCAATGAATTCGGATGCTAGCAATCGTTGGAAGATATGTATTGTATAACTTATGCTACCTCTATCCACTCGGTATAGTTACATACAGATAGGGTTGTGAAGACAGCCATCGTCTGACTGCTGGGTGTAAAACGCAAGAGAGCATGCACGGATTCCAATCCCCAGAGACACAGAGAGAGAGAGAGGCACGATTGAACCGCCGGGTAACGCGAGTCTCAATGTACAATTAAGGAAACCTCCCGAACGTAGTGACTCGTAGGTTCCTACAGTTGTGTCATCCCTGTCCACCAACTTCCAAACCGATACTGTATCGGTGTTACTTAAACTATGGGCTATCCGCACATCCCCACTTCCAGCACTTCCAACAGAGTCCTTGTGAGCAAATTGAACAGGCCTGGCGATATGAGTCATATGACATGTAGCAGCAGATGCATTTAGTCATGTCCCACTAGTGGTCGGGCGAATGAAGTGCTCGTTTAAAGAAGTTGACACCGAGAAGGAAGTTCAAGATATCCTAAACGTATATGTGTCTGTGTATACATCCCAAAGCGTACCAGGAAGATGGAAATCCTTTCAGTGTACTTAGATTAATATTCGGAGCATGCACACGGGACGGACCTTGGACAACAACTGCAGTATTGGCAAACCATTAATCCTCATATTGGACAGCTGAGCATCTGGACAATGAAGCTAGCATCGCTAATACAGTACTATTCCCAAGAGACGCAAGTCGATGTATGAAGGGAGAAAGCAACTAAATGTAAAACACAAGAATAGCTTTCAGACCCTGGCGGTAGTAAATCTTGGAGTTCTTGCGTACTTCATGGTTTGGTCGCCGACGCAGCATTGACGGAGTTGGTTAACCAGTGTACCAGGTTCAGAGGAAGCGTTGTACTGGGAGAAGCGGCATCAAGTAGCCAAGTGGAAAAAAATCGCTTTAGCGTCCAAGACCTTGGCCTGAGTCAGGTGACTAGCATTTTTTTTCGTGGTTTCGGATCTATCGAGGGGTGTAACTTTAGTACTGCGACAAATCTGAGACGCCTGGTTATAATTGGAGAGATAGAAGGCGGTACTTCAATGAACGTAGCCGACAGCTGCTTCCTTACGTGAGCTGCAGTGCATGGGGGCTTATTGAGTTGCACGAATATGAGTCGCGTTACAGATGAAGCGTTTAGTCACTTGACTTCCCTTACCAAACTAGACTTGCGATACGTCGATGCTGACCTGACAGATGGGATCTTCAGATATGGGGAAATTAAGAGAGTTGGCCGTCTGGTCGACGCCCATTTCGTTTTCAGTTGAAGGACCATTTCAAAACATGTCGCAAATTAGCGTACTTGACATTGCTCGGAGTTCTCAGCTGACAGATAAGACGTTTGCGTATTTACCGGCAAGCCTGTGCCATCTAATACTTTACCGGACCCGCGACCTTGCTATCACCGATAGCAGTTCGAAGCACATGAGTCAAGTGCTTGATCTCGACTTCGGCAGTTGCGACTTGACCACCTTAACAGACGATAGCTCTCTATACTTGACACGTCTAATGCACCTCCGAATGGACGACGGCAACCATTCCACACTCACCAATTTTTTCTGCACTTAACAAGTTTGGTCTCTTTGGAGGCAAATTCGTTAGTTCTGAATGATCAAGCCTTTAGCCACTTATCTGGGTTGACTGAGTTACAGATGCCCGGTGCGTCTCAAACAACCATTACAGACGACGGTTTTAAGCACCTAACCCGGTTAGAGCGTTTGAACATGTCAGGGAGGGTGCATCCAAACCACAATTACTGATGATGGATTTCGTCATTTACCGCGCCTGACGTACCTGGATGTTCGACACTGCACGCAGAGTACCCTTTCTATGAAGGCGGTAATCTTCTTAGGAAGTTTGCAAACATTAGAGCTGTTAGGAAGCTCACTTAGTGGAATATGCTCAGTTGACCATAGTGTCAGCAGGAACGGCTAGTACCGTGCCGCAGTTGGCTGTCTCGCAGTACGTCAACTAACACTTACGGTATATTCGGTGTTAATTTAGAACATGCAACGTATAAGGGTACCGGGTACAGCGGCTCAGATCGACAGTGCCAGTTGGCATCTGGTCACCGACGGCGTGGCCGCTGGCGCCCATTTGAATTCCAACTTTTTGGCGAGCAGCCACCTCAGCTTCAACATGATCCATTAAACAGAAGAATTGTTGTACTAACTCGCGAACTCGCAAGTTTAGTTGCAATAAAAAGATAGACAATAGTCTGCAGTGTACGTGATACGTCGCTGTAGAGGCCAAATTAAGTGACAGAGACAGACATTGCGTCACACGTGTGGAGTCTGTAGCCATCCCCTGTGTCTGATACGAAGGGAAGCTAAAGGGACGTACGCGACCCCAACCTTTTTTGTCGCCTTCGTATACACCTGCGTCTTATATGACTATATATAGTTACATGAGATTATTAAGCTCATTATACGATACCGGACCTTTAATATCAGTCCAAAGCTGTGGCATGAGACGAGGCTGATCTTACATGAAGCACGATATCGACTTATAGAGCCCAAAATCGAGACCCAAGAACTCTGAGAAAATGAGCGAGTACAGCAGTGAGGAAGAAGATTCCCAAGCCCCCAAAAGCGGATTTGCCGCCTACATGAGTGATTCTGATGAAGATGAGGACGATGATGAGGGGGATGAACCTCCAGCGCCAGCACCTCAACCACCATCCAAGACAGCAACTTCAACTTCGTCAGGCAAGAAGGGAAGTGAAAGTGGAGTGAACTCGACCTCCGGAGGTAGTGGTAAAAAAGGGAAGAAGAATAAGCAAAAGAAGAAACAAGAGGAAGAGGAGGAAGACGAATGGGAGCTCCTTGAGAAACTTGCCCCGCAAACAGACACGGCCGAACAGGATAAGAAGGATTCGGCGAAGGACAAGGAAGACACCAATGGGAAGCAGCAACAGCAAAATGACGAGAAAGAGGACCCAGAAAGCTCTGCAAATGCTTACTTAGCACAATTGGGTATCGAAGACAACAGCGGAGGTGGATCTAGTAAGAAGAAGAAGAAGAGCGGTAAAAAGAAGGGAAAGGGTGGTAAACAGGAGAACAAACAGGAGACCTCAGGGGCCGCTGCTGAAGAAGAAGATTCTGCCAAACCTAAATCTGCAGTAGCAAAACTTGCTCAGGAAAGGAAAGCCAAAGCCAAAGCTGAAGAGGAGCGGCGGAAGAAAGAGGAAGAAGAACGAAAACGCCAAGAAGAGGAAGAGAAGAAGCGTTTGGAGGAAGAGCGCAAGCGAATCGAAGAAGAGAAAGAAAGGAAGAAAGAAGAAAAAAGGAAGGAAATTGAACGCCAAAAGAAAGAGGGAACCTACCTCACGAAGGCTCAACGAAGGAAAGCCCAGGAAGCGCAGAATAGGTTCGAAGCAATGAAGGCCGCGGGCATGCATGTACCATCTTCGGGTGAAAGCGCTCAAGCGTCTTCTAGTGCGGAGAATAAACTTGAGGACGAGAAACAAAAAGAAATAGAATTGCGGAAAAAGAAACAACAGCAAAAAAAGCTCCAGGAAGAGAAAGAAAAGGAAGAGCAGGAGAGGATGAAAGAAGAGGCGAGAAAACAGATGGAGCAGGAACAGGCTAATGCTGCAGAGCAGCCAATGGCTGATAGTTGGGAAGATCTCCTAGACAACGTTGAAGAAGTACCGTCGGTACCTCAGGTGTCTGTTTCGTCTGCCGCAGGAGCATGGGATGATGATGATGAAGCTGAAAAGGAAAAGCTTTACGATAGCCTGGCTACTGCGTTGAAAGGACCGAAACACAAGGCGCAACCGAAGGTCGATAAGAATACTATGAGTTTGGAAGAACGAATTGAATTGAGCCGGGAAAATCGCAAGAAGCGTTTAGAGGAAGCAAAGCAAAACAGGTCTTCGGACAAACTCAGAAGTCCTATTTGCTGTGTCATGGGTCATGTGGATACAGGGAAGACCAAAATTTTGGATCGAATTAGGAAGACACATGTTCAAGAGGGTGAAGCTGGTGGTATCACACAACAAATCGGTTCAACTTGGTTTCCCATTGACAACTTGAGGAAAAGCACCGACAAATTGCAAGACCAGTTGGAAATTGAGTACAAGGTACCGGGTCTGCTCGTTATTGATACACCAGGTCACGAAGCCTTTACTAATTTGCGCTCCCGAGGATCGTCGCTATGTGACATAGCTATTTTAGTCGTAGACATTATGCATGGCCTCGAGCCGCAGACGAAGGAATCACTGAACATGCTTCGAGAATCAAAGACCCCTTTTGTCGTCGCTCTGAACAAGATTGACCGATGCTATGGATGGAAGAGTGAACAAAACCAAGCCTTTAGAACTACCTTAGCCAACCAGCCGCAGCATACCCAGGAAGAATTTAACCGGAGGGCCAAGGATATAATGTTTGAATTCCAAGCAGAAGGGCTCAATGCTTATCTCTATTACGAGAACACCAATTTCAAGAATAACGTATCGATTGTACCTACATCTGCTATGACAGGAGAAGGCATTCCCGACTTACTCATGCTGATGATCAAGTTAACGCAACAGCTTATGGGAAAGCGTATGATGTACATGGACTTTCCAATGGGAACTGTGCTCGAGGTCAACACTTTTGAGGGACTGGGATCCACTATCGATGTCGT